>PNEQ01010834.1:0-52445 GCA_003012365.1 Medauroidea extradentata
AGCACGAAAAATGTTTATTTCTGAGTACAGTTTCGTTCTCTAGTATTGGGATTTCGTGAAAAAATAACTGGTTTTTCTTAAACGTACTCGAAAAAACGTGGTAAGTAGCGTTGGAGAAATATTCGTAAATTAATATTAAGTTGCGTCAATAGATGGCATTGCTTTTGTTCTAAAAAAAAAAAAAAAAAAAAAAAAAAAATGTAATAAATTAAAAAATAGGGTTTATTATTTTAATATCTAAGTGATCTGCTTTAATGGTAAATATACGTATAATGATTTATATCACAATACTTCAGTTTCAATAACCAGATTTCCAATAGTTTTTAAACTGTCGTTCATTTAACTTTACATTTGTATTGTGTATTGACGAAACAGGTAAAGTAACGGAAACGTAAAGTCAAATGTCAAAGTATTCAATTGTGTATAGGAGGTATCTAGAAAACAGGTATGCCATGTTTACAAACTAGCTGCACTCCTGCAACTTAACAAAAATGAATGAACGTATAAGATTGTAGTAAGCTGCTACTGAAAGGTGAAGACGACAATATTTATATTTCTAAGTGTTTAAATATAGTGTGTAGAAACAAATTTAATGAGGATTATTCATCTCACTAATACTGAACTACATTATTGATATGTTAATATGTAAAGAGTATGTTTTAATTCATATACAGGCATGGGTTGGTTGCATCGCGCATGTAGCGAGTCAACTGTCTTGACTGGTGAACTTCTAAAGCCGTGTTCTTTGCTGATGGTTTCAATGTGTAAGCTTCGCTGGCACTGTAGAATAAAAGTTTTGAAACGACCAGAAGTTTGTGAAGTGTTGTGTAGTTATGCAGGATGTGTTAGAAGTGACAGTTGTGGATTGTAGTATTACAACAAGGTAAGTTTTTTTAAGTTAATTAGTCAGTGTGTTTAAATATCAAATTTCATAACAACAGATATATTTTGTTAAAGGATGTTATAATACGGTAAATTCACGACAATCTCAATTTTTCGATTGAGATTAGGCATATTTTAGCGATTGAATTCTTCACAAGCTGTTCACAAGCTATTGCAACAAATGTTTGCACTAGATAAAGCTGCCAAAATAGCCTAATGTTTATAATATCTCGTTGTTTACAAGTCATTTTTTAATTTCAAGCGGGAAATAATTTAATTAACGGTTCAGTAACTGCTAATTTAACTTTTCAATTTTCACTGTTGATTTTTTATCAGTGGTATATTTGTGAACGAAACATGGAAAATTCGTCATTCATCCCTATTATATTTTCTGTTATACATTCGTAGAGGCTTTAGGCCTACGTTTGCTATGTTTATTTATTTAGTTAACCTTTATATGGCAGTTGGAAATATTCTTATTTTCCATTGGTTATGTCAGTATTTTATTTGATTTAATATATTTTGACGCAAGACATAAATGAACAGGGTTTTTTTCCTATATATTTTTTTTGCTATAGTATGGGGAAGTGCCACTTTCCGACAAGTTGGCTTGCTAAGTGTGATGAAAATGGCAATCTGATCTCTGAGTGGACTAAAAAAGCTAGTGACGAAGAAGTATTTTGTGTGCTAAGAAAATACGTGTTTCTAAAGGCTTTCCTGTGTTGACATATCATGCTGGGACAAGCAAACATAAAAGTGAAAGCAAATTGAAACTCTCCCCAAGTCAGTTCAAATTAGGCCTATCTTGTAGAAAGAATGATTCCAACCACTCACTCAGTTCCTGTTCATATAGTAAACCTAGTGAAGCTATACCTGGTCCAAGTGTGGCGTCTGGCAATGGCACCTTACAACTGTACACTGTTAGGAATCAAGCAACAACAGCTGAATTGATTTGGCTTCTTAAGTGTGTAGAGTCAGATTACTCAGCAGCTTCATGTGATGGACTGAAAGAAACTTTAGACTACATGTTTCCTGGTAGTATTCCTAATAGTTTTTCATTAGATAGATGTAAGGCATATTACCTGTTAGTAGAGGCCGTAGGACCATACTTCAAACAGAAAAAAGTTGGATGATATGGCAGGAAGTTTATTCACTCTTTGCTGTGACGAAACAACAAATTCTGCATGTAAAAAGGAGCTGCAAATTGGCGTTAGATATTGGTCAGGCAGTCAGTGTAAGGTTGTTACACACTACCTTCAGACCTTTTTCATTGGTAGTGCTACTGCGGAGTGCTTACTCGAAAAAATTAATGGAGTCATGCATCAGGCCTCTATTTCTAGACAGTCTCTCCTCATGGTGAGCTGTGATGGCCCAAACGTAAACAAGAAGTTACGTTTGCTGAACGAAGAACTTGTAGCAGAGAGGCAAAAATTACTTATTGATATAAGCACGTGTAATATTCATATATTACACAATAGCTTTCTCAAAGAGCTAGAAGAATTGGGAGAAGATGTCTCTGAGTTAATAATAGCTAATCATGCATTCTTCAAGGGCTAGCCGTCTAGATGGGATAATTTCAATGTTGTTCAAGTTGAACTTGGTCTTCCAACCAATCACTATATAAACACTGTCCTCCAGGTGGTTAAAAATCGAAGGGTCATGTGAAAGGTCACATTTTGGTCACTTTTTTTGTAATATTGGTCACTTCAGTAACTTTTTTTGAGGCCATAAGCCACTATCAGTCCTGAAATGGTAAACATGACAATTTTATACTCAACTTCAGATACTAACAAACTCTATTAGAAGCGACATAACGGAGTTTTTAAACCATCGTTATCGTACCAGCCATCGGGAGCGTACAGTAAAGTAAACAAAGACATATGGAATTTTAAACATTGGTGTAAACAACCGCTTATATTTCAAGGAATACTGTAATTTTTTTATATCTCATTTACATATTTAGATATTGTAAATGTAACATTACTTACGTGTAAATTTCTACACGGATAATAAAATAGGTCCTACTAAACTGCAGCCTAGCAAAACTTCTACAAACTCCGACACCATGACATTCCAAAGAGAAAAAGAGTATGATAAAAATCATGTCTTGTCGCTTCTGTCACTACTTATTTATTGTGTGAATACAGTAGTTGTTTACAGTCACCAGAATGCTTCACCCTGAGCCAGGAAACAGGTGTAATGACAGATAGGTAATACACTTGCACATACATCCAGCATTCATACACAGACATACCTTCAAAGAGTTTTCAAAAGGAGTTTTGAAATATTTTCGTACGGATACAGAACAATAGAACACCCTTATAATGTTCCCACATAATGCTACCTTCATTTGGTCCCTAACATTGTTTTATAATACTGGATTATCCTCTTATACTGTTTACAGACTTGTAAAGTAAAAATTTTTTTAGATCCCTTCAAAAACTTTATAACAGGGTTTTAGTATACTATGTTAATAATTACAGCACAACCCCAACTTTAAGTCTACTGCATTTTAAGTGGTGTAATGGAATTACAGATATCTGTTGTCATGTGTGTTTCAATATTTACCTGGAACTTTAAAAATAAAACTAGCTGAGTTAATATATTTTTGCTCATAGTAATTATTTGTGATGAAATACACAAATCTATAATTTTTATTCAATTTTAAAGCCCCTAATTAACATGTAAACCTGTTATTTTAATTTAGGATAGTAATTATTTTTTTTTTTCTCTTATCTGTATTTGTAAAGAGTACTGCTTACTGAGGTATTTCAGCAGGATATCTATGTTAAGGAATGGTAATCAGTAACTTACTCTGCTGAATTTGTTTCTCTAAGTAAGAGGTGTTTTTTTTTTCTTTCTCTGAGGCGTTTGTTTGAACCGACGCTTTTGTCGGCATCCTTTTCATCTTTCTTCTTGGCTGGACTCCCATACTGATAAGACGTTTGCGGCAGGGCAATTAAGATGACGCCTGTTACTGCCGCCGTCCTAATGATAGGAACTCTTGGGAGCGAGTTTAGGTTGTTAAATTGTATTGAAATATGTATTGCCGTTTTCAGAAGAGGCATCAACTTTTCTAGCTAATTAGCTGTTTTAGTGAGCTTCAAGACATCGTGGGAAGTACGTAAGACATCGCTCACGAACCTATCATGCTGACTTTTCATATAAAAAAAAAATTAATTTTGGCTTTGCTATAACTAGTGGAAAACTGTTAAATTTTGAACTTTAATTTTATTATTTTCATGCCTCTATCGCTGTTGCATTTTCCGTAAATTTTAACATGGTGAAATTACCGTACAGACTGGGAACTCTAAGTCTAACCAGAGGTATGAGTAAAGCGTCCTTGTTCATGCCGACTGAACGAAGCCGAGTAAAATGTAGGTATTAATGTTTGTTGGAAGCATAGGATGCGTTTTTTGTGTCTTGTTGGGAGAATTTATTGTCTAAAATTCACGTAACTTTTCATGTAGGGAATGGCACCAAATATGAATATCTTTTGCTACAGTCATCAGTTCTCTCTTTCAAATAAAATTGAATATATTTCTATTAGTAGTGTGACGCGCCGCGGGCGCATCGCTTCTATTGAGCCTCCTCACGGTCCTGCCGACCACCCTTCCCCCTCTTCCTTTTTGACGTCACAAGCCCTGCCGGCCGGCCGCCAGACGCGCTGCCGCCACATGTAAGCAGGCAACCCGCCACGCACCGCAGCAAAAAAAAAAAAAAAAAAAAAACGAATCAGAGGGGACTAGTCTCTTCCTTCGTGGGGTAAGCATCGCTCTCTCGCGGTGCTGCGCACCGGGATTTGCCGCGCCTATAAGCAACGAAGGTGTGTAGCTCGTGAAGGGTGATGTGCTCACATGGAAGGGAAGGCAGCGACCATCTGCTATAGAGCGCGTCCCATTGGGTGGCGGATATGGGAGCACCATGCTATGGTGTTGCTGGGAATATTCAAATACCAGCTCGTGGACCAACTGGCCAGCGCTTGCGCTGTCGGTGCGTCAGGCTGAGTGACTCGTAAGAAGATTGGCAAGCAACAGGAAGCTGTCTGTCGGAGAAGGGCGGCGGGGGACCGAGGTGCTGAAAAAATGCGAAGTGAAACGAACCGCCGTCTGGAACTTGCAGGCAGTGGAGAGCTGCTTGCGTGGGGAACTGAAATGTGTCGGAATTTGGACGTCAAGGTGGCTAAGCCCTTGTCAGGGCCCTGCCTGGCTAGCAGCGGTAGCTTCGGGATGGCGCGCCTAAAACCAGCCCGAAGATTTTGGAGGTACTACAGGGAGTGGTGCCCCTCCCTCCACCCTGACATGAAAGGTACAGCTGCCAACACTGAAGAAGGAAGACGGCGACGGCGAACAGACAAGTCACTCAGCCTGGGGTGGCCTCTGGCCATGGCCGACAAACCGAAAATTATTCCTGTTGCCGACACTGCAGAGCGTGAGCTTGCTTGCGCTCGGGAGTGTGGGCGATGGCCACTAGGAGCGCTCAGGCTCCTAGCACAAATCTCTCTGAGCAGCGCCCTCTTCTCAATGGCTGTGGCCGCCAGCCAATGAGACACCACAATTCCCCGACACACATCTTTCTTAACAAATTCGGAAACGAATTGTTAACTAAACATCCCTACTTTCTCCATGTCCTAACATTAATTATTGTGGTTTATTCCCTGCGCGCCCTGTCGCACAGCTTTTCCCAGTACCCTACTCTATTTGTACTGGTTTTTCTGTGCCCTTATCTATCTTTTGCTCTCTTCGGGGGTGAGTGCATAGCCACAATCGCAGCCATGCCTCCAGACAACCCTGCTCAGCCCATGAGGCCTGCGACCTCCTTATACCTGCACGTTACCTAAGGCGTATGAGGCTTAGCCTTGAGACACAACTCAATCCCTCCTTGCGATATAACTAGTTACTAATGCATGCCGGAGTACCCATAGACTGAGACGGGGTACACGCTGGCGTAGCGGGATTTTGGGGCTCGCCAGAAAAAAAAAATCAGAGGGGAGTTCAGGCAGTTACGCCGGGCAGTTCCGCCAAGCAGTTCCGTCAGCTATTGCAGCGACTCGCAGCCTTCCAGCGGCCGCCGTCACCCACACATGCAGTACAGTGCGAGGTCCGAGTTCACGCCTAGTTTACCGCACAATCGTGTAGGGCAGCCCTCGCCCTTTTCGCCGAGTCTCGTTTCGTGTTAGGTGGCAGTGGGAAACTGTTTGACAGGGGAAGCTACCTTGGGTACAGGCTGGGGCTGTGCATTATTTATAATAAACACAGCTCCACCTTAACTCTGTTTGTCTGCTTTGCTCTTTCCCTCCTGGTTTATTTTCCAAATCCCACCTGTCACCTTTCCAGACTCCAACCCGCGACCTCTCGCCCCGAGGCCAAAGGATAATCATAGCTAACTCTCTTGCGGCCCTTCCGGCCTTCCCAGCAACGTCAGGGATTTTCGTCATTGGTTAGCTCGCCGGCCTGGGATCGCCGGCGCCTCCAAGCGGCATCGACCGATCGCAGCGACGGAGGGCGCCAATACGCCCCTTGCGTCATCCCGCAGCTCACCGACTGGGATAGTCGACGCCTACCAAGCGGCACCGTCAATCGCAGGAGGCAGAGGGCGCCGATACGCCTCCCCGACGCCCCGCATCACCAACAGTAGGCGCCAGGGCGCAGTAGCATTGGCCCCCTGGAAGCCGCACCCAGAGTTTCCCCAATAATCTCGCGAGTCAACCCCCTTAACGCTACACGGTTTGTTTATTTCTTTTCTGCTAATTGATTTGGGCCTCGAGGAGGGAAAGTCCCCCTCTCGTTAATCCATTCATGACCGTATGCCTCGAAGGAGGGCCGGCAGACAGTATAGGGAACGGGTCGCCTTGACCCAGGGTAGAAGAGCCGGTGGGCAGGGCCCTGCTGCACCTCACGTCTACACTCTGCTAAGGGACGCCGCAGCTGCACGTCGTCGAGCTGAGAACCAGGAAGAGAGGACTCTCCCAGGCTACGTCCTCTTCCCCGGATCACCGCATCGCGACCGATACGTTCTCGGGTGCTGTAATATCACCCGCACCTTATCTCCTCTGCCTCCGACACCGGAAAAAGCCTTCTCAACCTCCCCACTGCCTCCATCTCCTAGCCCAACTCTGCCAGATAATTCTGACCCAACATTTGCACCTACTCGCCGTTCCACTCATCCTAAGTCCTGTATTGCCCCACCTCCTCGCCCAGAAAGACACATAATAGAAATCAAACAACCCCACCTTCTACAACACCCAAGACCCTTCCCAGCAAGAGCCCTGTTTACGGAGCCACAAGCACCCTGCTCCCAGGGGCCAAACTAAGACGCCTAAAGGTAACTTCACCTTAATACCTCCAACGAGCGTCAAGTGTACTGTGTCTTTTTGATGTTGTCTACTATTATAATATATATACAACTCAATAATAATACACTCATTCACTATAGTGGCATAGTTTAAGTGGTTATTTTGAATCACTGTAAAATGCAAAACCAAAACCAAAAAAACAGCAGCAAATAAATTGAAACTACAACAGTTGTGCTTTGAAACGCCACATTCTACACCCCGCTTATGTCAACTGCGCTATTCAACAGGCAGGGGACCTGTGATTGGCTAATAATTCAGGCGTGAGTGGGATCTTGTAGAACCTGCCCTCTGTGTCACTCATGTAACAAGTATATGGATAATTGCAATAAAACTATATATTTGGTATATTTTAAAAAATTGATTATTAAAACTGAGTGATTAAAAAAAAAAATTTCCTATTTGCAGTACATGAAAAAAGAACTTGTTATGTGTGTCAGAACAAAGCCGTATTCTGGCCGTGGTACTGTGAAGTGTTCAGCCACTTCCCCATCTTGGTTAAATCTTTATAAAGTATTTTTGTTTTCTTATTAAAATTTTTGGTAACAGGCTATATGCCTATGTCTTTGAATGTTTTATGCAATGGGAGTGTATGAAGTTGTTTACAATATTGGACGTACGCCACTGCCATACAATTTTCGTCCCAGAAATCCACACAAGAGGAGAGGGAAAATTACAATTAAACAAACGATAGAAACAAGTAAGCCAGGACTGGTTTGGCTCTAGTCACCACATATATAAAAATAAACCATGGAAATTCAACAAGGAATTAAGTCAGGCCGCAAGAGTAAAAAATTAATCAATTAATAAAAATTAATTGAACTTCCAAAACGAATGATCAAATAAATAGGCCAACACTGGTTTGGCTCTAGTCAGCACATGTGTAAATGAAATAATAAAATTCCGGCAGGAATAAGTCAAGTTGCAAGATACGATAAAATCAAAAACCAAACAAAAAATAAAAAAAATTGAACATCAGAAACAGAATGAACTAAGGACACATGATAAAATAAGTAAGCCAAGACTGGTTTGGCTTTAATCCGCACATATGTAAATAAAACACGATATTCCAATAGGAATTGAGTCAAATTGTCAACAGTAAAATAAAAATAAATAGAACATCCAGAACGAATGAACTCAGGACCCCACGATAGAACAGTACAGTGACAAAATTCGACGAGTACAACAAAATACAAAGAACGATGAAGAAAACAAATTACAAAAAACAACAACCAAAACATACATTAACAACGACGAGTCACAGACACGAGTTTGCACAGCACAACGACGAAGACCCACGATACACAGTAGATTTCTGGCGACGACCCTCTGCGACGTTTTGGGTGCTGAGATCTGCACCCGTCCTCAGGCAAAGTTGAAGTGAAGACTGGAATGAAAGGTCGTTCTTATATAGGCCCAAGCTCTCTCGCCTTCGCGACCAATGACCGCAGAGCTCACTTCTGATTGGTCACGCACCTGTCGTTGGCTATATGCCGTTTTCAGGGTGAGTTTGTTAGGTATGCGGTATGATACAACAGAATTCAATAACTGAGTAATTGGGGACATGTTAATTTAAATTCATCCTTTCAACATTTAAGTATTAAAATAGTCAAGGAATTTTAAAGTAGAGTCATTTGATTATTTTCCTGGCTTGTTTGGTTTCAAACTGACCACAGTAAAATTTTACTTATTTTTGGTGATATAACTTTTTCTTGTATTTTGACTAATTTTTGAGTATGGCAATTTTAGCATATTATTAAATTTTCCCTGGTGAAGTGAGTAACTTCAGGTGTTGCAAGCTTCTCCAGGCTGTAGGATTTCTGGCGCTGACGTTGTGGTTGATCACTTGCTTCATGGAATTCTCTCCATGACGTAGGTTATTGACGCACGTAGGTCAGCCATCACAGGGAGTTGCTTAGGGTATTGCGCCGCGAAAGTAGTTCCACTGTTGCGCACCTTGTGTCCCCAATTATTATATTTGTGTGGATAAATAATTTTATTTCGATGTAAAAACTATATATTCAAATTTTGGAATCCTTTGTGATATGTTTTAAGGGTCATTTTACTGCTTTTAGGAGAATTGGAGTCTGTTGTATCACTCCGCCGATGTGCGCTATTAGTTACCATGTCCGTCGAGGGTTTATCAGTCGGGTAGTGATGGCGGAGGAGGAGAGACGTCTGCAGGTCGCGAGGGCGCTGCGGGGCTGGCCCTGGGAGCGTTGGAGAGACTGCATGAGGCTTTTCTGCCTCTAGAGTTTTTTTTTGTATCGTCTGAACATTGTTTAATGGTGGCGGGAAATACAGGATTTTGCCATAAATGTATGCAGTCATGGCATAGCATTGATAAAATCTCGGGCAACGTACAAGTGTGTGCTGAGCCCGCACTTCCTTTCATGCAATTTTGTGAAGGTTCTACAAATGTATCGTTTACCAGGACTTAGCAGATCGTCAACTACAATATTGTGAATATTGACAATGGCATTGTACCGACTGCGTCGGTGAACAACGTAATTTGACGACGTTAGAAACAGTTCAGACATTGAAAATTATCAAGAATTAACATATATAATACTCAGCAGTTATATTTCGAATGTTTCCACGTATCCAGACTTTCATTACATACCTAATATTCCATTTGTTGTTTTGGAATATTTACCATCGCCGTTTGTAAACATGACATTCTTCGCCATAGATGTGATACAGACTAAACAGAGACACAGGTACAGGCAGTACAGCTAGCCTCGTGCTACACTAGCGCTATCGAGCGACAAAGGCGGAACCTCAAGAAATGTTCCCGGAGCTGTATTAACATAATTGTCCTGTAATATTGTGAATTTCTGAAGGGAATTGTTTATATAATTAATGTTGTTCTAAATGAGACTTGTAATGTGTGTATTGTGTTTTCATTATGTAATTTCAGGTTTCGTAGTAATAATTGGTTTATTGTGATTTAACTTGTAATAGTTGCTCCGCCATGTTGGGCGGACTATTTTCATGGATTGTTATGCTGCAGGACTTGTAAATGATTGATTTGTGGCGCCTTGTTTAGTTTCTTGTTTAAATGTTTCTTGAGTTGAAGTCCTGCAGCATAATGGCCCAAGTCCTAGTGTTTCGTTCGTGTCTTGTGTTGTTTGTTGTTGTTTCACCTTTTGCCTGGTATATTAAAGTAACTTTCGCGTTTGGGATTTCAATAAGTAAACTCAAGTAAATATGTAATTACTATTCAGTGAGAGAGAGAGAGAGAGAGAGAGGGGGGCAGACATGTATTTTCTATAAGTTTGATTAATTGGTTAACTAATCTTTAAAGGTGTGCAATTTGATGCTTGGATTTGACAGCGAATGTAAACCATTTCCGATCTTTAATAGTAAACCAATTAGATGTTTTGCATGCACCTTATGTGCCCGATTAAGATACTTGTGCGTGGGTGTTAGCTGTGTATGCATACTACTGAGGTAGGTTATGCTTGTGTTAGAGATTGTGTGTTGGGGCGAGTGTCCCCTGGAAGCTTTAATTAGTATGTAAGTATGTTTAGGGGTGTGTGTCCCCTCGGTTTATGTTAGGGTTTGCTGCTGGGAAGAGTGTCTCAGTCAGCACTTGTTGTGTGAGCTAGTTCCCTATGAGGTAGGGCTAGCCTATGTTTAGTTATTGTCTTTGCTACACCCTCCTCAGGGTTATCGACAAGGGCTTCTTGTGATTCCATTTGCACGCCTGTTAATAGTATTTTGTAAAGTTAATGTTCAATGTCATTTGTTTCATTCTTCGTAACTATTTGAGTTTGTATAATTTTCAAGGTTATGTATCTCTTATAATGATTATGTTTTGATTTATTAATAAATCGCTGTTGCGATGCAACCCGACCTTTGATGTTTACTTGATGTTGAAGTTAATGGTAATATCCCTTTTTCATGTGTGCTATTCATTGTGACATTACTTGCAGATCCTGATTGATCACTTACTAGTTCTGCTAGATTTGAGGTTATGAGTTTCTACTTTTGCTAGAATTGACTTTAAACCCTTGCCTAGGCGTTGCTTGCCAATAGTTGGGAATCGCTACCCTCGTTCCTGCCTCTGCTATGCTATTTTGGAATTGTTAGGTGCCATCACCATGTTGAGGTTAGTCTCGATGAAGGGGTGGTGACGGTACAAGTGTTTCATAATTATTTTTTTTGTTTAACCCAAGGTCAGACATGGTAACGCCGGACATCTGACCATTAATTTGTGTTTTTGGTACCAAACCGTCATTTGTTGAATCATCACGAAGTAAGAAGGAAATGTAAAAGGTAAAATTGAAAATAAACAAACAGTTGCCTTATTTCGTGAGTTTAATTTGTAAAATCAGAATAATAGTTTCCGTCTCCATTTAATTGAACAAACTGAGCTATCCGGAGCGCGCAAAGCCACATAACCTCAACACCCACTACAGTCACAACAATAATAGACAACAACAGCAGACGCAGGACGCGTCACAGTACTGTGTCGTGCACTAGCACGTAGCCCATACTTGGGTTCTTATAATATAGTACTTTTTATCCTTTCTTTCTCTTAATTAATATTTTATTTTGTTGTTTATAACAATTTAAGTAGGCCAACTTAACCAATTATAAGAATGAATACAGTGGGATCCAACATATTAATTGGGGATGCTAGCAGAGAAATTAATAGTAGAATTTTATTCAAAATTTAAATTTTAATACATAGTTGAGGCAAGATAAAAGTAGTAAATTTTAAGTGTAAATTTTATCTGATTTATATCGTGTTTCGGCTCATTTTAAAGCTAATTTAATTTCAAGCAATTTTTCTAGGTACATAACTTTCTCGTGTATTTTGCTTCATTTCAGTGTTTAAAATTTCAAATAGCTCACTTCTTCGGGAATGGGATTTATCTGACAGGCAGGTCAGAGTTCAGATGCTTGGAGGCATGTACAGCAGCATGCTGGAATGTGGCGAGAGCAGTATGTCGTTAGGTCTTTGACGTGGGTGGTACATAGTGTCGTGTACAACAGAACTCTGAAAATGTGGTAATCCACAACAGATTGAAGACGCAGCACATCCCCAATTAATAAACTAATGAGTATTTAGCTGGTATCATGGAATAAAACGTTTTGCAAATTTATCAGTAACTACGTTTCATAATTTCCTTCTGTTATAAATGTAAATTGGCCAACCTTTCAAGCAACTTGGGTCTCATTGTATCACTCCGCCGATCGGCCGAGTAAGTCAGAGTGTTCGTCCAGGGGAAGTTAGTGTGGAACGTCGGAGCTTGGGCGCGGTCGCCGGGAGATGGCCGGCTGAGAGTTTGATTAGTTGGGGCATCATGGCGGAAGAGAAAGGACGTGTAGGGCGCTGGAGCGGAGACGTCAAGCCCAGAGGGTGGATTCGCCAGTAAAGTAGGCAGTATTGCCAGCGATGATTTCTCTTCTCTTTTTTTAATGCTGTTTACTGAGATAGTAGTATATCCAAGTAGAGAGGTTCACTAAATGGGTGCACAAGTGGACATTGCGGCTTCACGACACCGTCGAGAAAACTAGTTATGTGTATTCAGTAGTTTCTTTATTGTTGGGTGGGAAAACTGAGGCATACCACAGCTGCTGAAAGACCTGGACGAACACTCTAGCCTACGTCCATTCGCGCACTGGTATCACCTATTGAGGTTTACGTGTTTTAACTAATAAGGTTACAGGAGTGAATGTAAGTGTTTTTATCAATGATTGGTCATTGTATGTCAGGTGAACCATCAATAAACAAAACCAAAATTTTATATTAAATTTGTATTTATTTAATATTTTCTCTCTACGTGAACACCTTACGAAGCACCTCAGGCTATCTGGGAATGTAAAACCAAAGAGAAATTATTTGTAATTTCTGGAGTACTTGTCACAGTCATCACTCGCCATAATTAGCTGCATCTCGCCAACCCACATCACAGTACCGAATGAAACACAACTATACGCACTTGCAAAAAGTAACTGTATAGTGATTACCGTAAACACCCACGCACTACACGCACCCACATAAGATGCGCACCCCATTTACAAATCCAAATTTGAGGAAAAAAACCTTTCAAACAATTTTTAAAAACTAATTTTTCTCTCCGTATTATCCGACACCAAAACACTACTATTCACTTTAAAATACTGAGGAATTAATAAGGCTGCCTTGGGTTTGGCTGGCCACATGTCGAAACAATTGACTGTTGTGTCACTGGGCATTTCCAAGAAGATGGGTGTTTGGTTTGCATTGCCCATCTGCCCCATAAGGTAGGAATGCTGCTGCCGCAACCTTATCACGTTCCGCTGATACACTAAAAGCTTATCATTGTAGACCTCGGGAAGTTGCTGACAAACATTGGTTTTCTGTTGTATGGATAAGCAATTTCTTTTGTAAAAACAGTAAATCCAGTTTGCGCTAGCTTTTGAGCTCTGGATTTACCCCCAATTCCCACGTAATTTTTAAAGCCTGCATCTGGCACCTCTCTGTAGTAAGCACATAACCAAACTACTGTAATTTGGTTACATACACATGCAGTCTTTCTCCTACCGTTTGAAATTTGACTTTCATGCCCCTGAAAGCACACTTGTTTACACTGCAGTCTTGGAACTTGACTTTGTCTCGTTGTCACTGCCTGATGCAAGATTTCGAGATGTCATATTTTCTGCCTGCCGTGCGATTACCAATGTCCTCTACCTCAGCAATCACTTTCAACTTTTCACCAGCAGTAAAAGAACAAAGCCGTTTCGACATTGTAATGGGTCGATAACACTGTGAAATGCTACTACTGACCGCGTGGAGACAGAACATTGCTTGCTGCACACGACACTGTGGCGACAGGAAGTCTACACACCCACATTCCTGAGCATGCTCAGTGCAGGCCAAGTCACCTGTTGCCAAGTCTCCCGCAAGTGCCAGCCACCTGCTCTGTAGCCACCCTCAAAATAGAAATTCTCCATGTACGACGTGCACCCCACTTTTAGAACTCCAAATTTTGGAAAATTGTGCGCGTGGTACATGGGTGTTTACGGTACATATACATAAGTAATTTGGGATAATGTGAGCACGAAAATCAATCTATGAACAAAATCACTAACTGTTACTGCATATAATTCAATACAAGAAATGACTGCCTTACTTATGTGCTTATTAACGTTGCAGTTACTGACTGCATAATTTTACTTAGTAAGAGCCAATGCAAAGTGACATGACAGGATCATTGGACATTTTCCGTTGTCTGCATACGGCTTTTGGTCGTGCTTGGTGCTGCAGATACAATAGTTCAAAATTTCACTGATAAATGGAATGAGTTAGCTTCACACGAGAAATTTTTTGCCGAAATGCTTCACCAAAGTGCAATCAACACGGTTTCTTAACACACACTATGTACTTAAAACTTACTGCCAAATGATGTGAAGTTATTAGTAATAAGTATTTTTAGTACTTACACTGTATATATTTTCAGATATTTTATGTGCGACTAAATACTAACCTGTGTATAGCTTGAAACGAAACATATAAACAACACAAGGTTTGTTGTGCTAGGGTGCCAACTACGTGCATGGACATTTATGGACCTTTTTTCATGGCAAAATTACGCCGCCAAATAAGTGTTTTACATGAATCAAATTTATAAAGGGTTTTGTATTTTCGTCAACTGTGTTAAAAGTTTAAACGGCAACACGAGAAAAAATAGCGAGCCATAGGTCTGAGAGAAATATGTATCAGCGCAATTGGCGCTCCTGCGCTTCTGTAGACAACTTAGTATGGTCATTGCCCATTTTATTCCACCCACTTAACGGGACTTCCACCCCCTCGGACGTATATATAAAGGGTAGCAGCTCTCCAGTAGATCAGTAGTCTAGGGCTCGGCTTCCACCAAGCTAACCAGGCACTCCTCCTCTCCTCCTTCCCAAGGGTTGTGGACAGACCTGTACACATAAACCCTCGCTCCTTATTACCTATGGGTTGTGGACAGCAATGCACACATAAACCCTCCTTCCCCGACCTACACTAGTGCCAGTAGTAAGGTGGCGGCCGACACCCCGGCCGCGCGCATATGGGAATACACCCCATTGGCAGCACGCGACGCACGCCACGGGGCGTGCTAGTCATCTCTGCCGGAAGCAGATAATATTATCTCAGGCTCCCGAGATAAGTGTTAACCATAAACCACGTGTCTTTAACCAGTCACGAATCCAGTAGTGTAAATATTGTAAATAAGTGTTTCTGTGTGACCGGGTGCAGTGTAAACTTTGACTCAATATATACATACATAAATTTACAACTGTGTATCAATGTCTCACGACGTTTTGGACACCCATATCTCTCCTGATGAACGGGAATCTGTAGAGGCTCTAAAAGAACAAGCCGCAGCCGCCCGTCGAACGATCTTCAACCAGGTGGAGCTTGTGACTCCAGGGATAATTCCTCCACCAATTAAGGTAGCTTCCCGAGCTAGCCCAGCTCTACAGCACTCCGGGCCCGGCTCCAAAAGCCACCTCAGGGGCACAGAGGGGGAAAGTTCGGTTCAGCAAGATCCTGCAAGAAATTCATTTTCTACCACGCCCCCTACTGAGCCCGATCACGACACCCCCGCGCCCCGTCCTGCTCCATCGGCGAATCACCGAACTTATAGCTCAGGCCCGGAGTATGCCGCAACCTCCCACACAACTCTCAGAAAGGAAGCGGCATCTATTCCGAAAGTTATTTTAGGTGAGTGGAACCTAGACCTACCTTCCCCCTTGACTTGCCATAAAGAAAAGGCACACCTCGTACGTCACTCCGAAGGCCCTCGCACCGCGTGGCCTTGCCCCGTGACACCACTATACTGGGGACGCGGCCTGCCTTCGGCCCACAGGGACTACTTAGTTTAAATAAGCTCTGCCAGCCGGCAACCCCTATAATCTTCCCTGTGGGCAAAGTCAACTTAAACCTACATGCTAGTGACGACGGGGAGGATACGCGACACCATTATGTTGCTATCACTTTGCTCACTATTACGGAAGAGGCTGCTGTTGGCGCAGTGGCTAGAGCACTCGCCTCCCACCAAGTTAATTTGGATTCTCTTCCCAATGGGGTCTGTCCCCGGATTATCACATTAGGGAATTGTGAGGGAACGATGCTGCTGGTCAGCGGGTTTACTCGGGGATCTCACGTTTCCCCCACCCTATTATTAAGCTATCACTCCATACTCATTTGCAGTTACCCCTCACCAGCACTATAGTCTATCTCATGTATAGTCTGTCTCGTGTAACTTTTTCATATTTTGACATTTCTCTTCTTAGAAATGTGCCTGGCAGTTCTATTACTGTATTTGGACCTTTGAACCTACCTGGCTTCCTGGAAAAGCAGGGTTTGTGGAATACTGTTATAGACACACTTCTCAGAAGTGAAAAGTCATAATATGGAAAAGTTACATGAGAAAGACTATAAGTTTTCCATATTTTAACAGTTTACTTCTGGGACATGTGCCAGGTAGGTTTAAAGCTCCACAGAATGGAACTGCCAGGCACACTTTTCAGAAGAGAAATGTCAAAATATGGAAAAGTTACGTGAGACAGACAATAAAGACATAGATGTTAAGCGTTGACCAAATTCTCTTCATTTCACTTCACTAATACGGGAGTCTACTGTATATTTAAAACTTCTTCCAGACCACATGATGTCATGTAGCCGACAGTTACTTATACAAAACTGAAAAGACTAATGCACATTATAAATACTACCTACTATAAGATTTAAAAATAAAATATAGCTTTTTTCATGGAACGAGATCATCTGTACACAGGCCATGGCTAAACAGGCTGAGTACATCATGTATGTACGTGAATAAAGGCTACTAGGAGAGGCACTGCAGCCCACCGTTACTCACCATGGGACTTTCCTCTTGATGTCGTTTATGAGTCCTCCAAACAACCGGCCCGATCGTACAAGGCCCGAATCCTCTCGCAACTTCTGCTCGTCTTCTTCTTCCACTTGCTCTTCCTTCTCCGGTGGTCGCTTTCTCTGGTCCTGGAAACAGTAACACAGAGTGCTCACACTAGCTTCATTCGTGTTCACCATTACAGGTTCCCCAGAAAATATTTAGCACTGTTTACAACACCTAGTACTTATCTTCAAATTCTGTAGCCACTACATCATTAAAAGATCATTCTCCATGTATTAAAATAAATTATCACTGAACCTGAAGAATAGTACTTAACATGTCCAAAGAGACCCACAAATTCATACACTGCACATACTTAAACGTGGTAATAAACAATTGTATTGTCACTAACAAGAAGAATTGTAGACTCAATTTTGAAGTTGCCAACAGCATCAGGTAAACTAAGTACTTTTACAACGAGCATTATAAAACAATTAATTAACAATTTAAAATTCATTCTTTAAACTGTACTCACTATTTAGTTTGGTATGTGGTAGGTGTACAATATGTAATAAAGTTTCCCAGCTACTTCCTGTGTTTCGCTTACATAAATTAAAAATTTACTGCTTCAAATTCAAGGACACATGTACGAATACTTGGAAATTTGTAAATAAAATGCTTCTATGATAAAATCATTAAAACGATTACTCATAAGAAAGACCATCGGATTGTTTATTTTTGAGCTAAGATCTGTTACGTATAGCGTAATATTACGGTTTGAAATATAATCCCATCTTGAATAAAGTTGGATGATGTAATACCATCTAGTAACATTATTAACAAGCATTTTAAAACAAACCAGAAATGTAGACTTACAAGACAGAAGATTGTCAAGACAACAAACACATACATAATTAAATATGATGCTCCAGATGTGATGAAACAACCTATACGTGAATCAAAATTTAATAAAGCAGTCTTACAGGCCCACACATACATACTTATGTAACGTTCCGATAGAATATTAGTGTTATCTTCAACTCTTTTTTTTTGTTATAATTTTTAACATTATTTTGTAAGGTACCTCCCAACGTGTCATTCCTTATGAGTGCAACAAACCAGGCGGATGGTTAAATATACTTTTTTATGGTGCAACACAAAATTTGCACCTACATTGCTTCTGGTTGCGCTGCACTGAAATTAAATACTCACACACTCTGCAATAGAGGACCTGTTTTACTTGCTCGGCGTTTGCACTGCGCTGCATCTGTGTGAATAGCAAGTGGTGATATTTAATTGGGGCCCAGGTGTTACAAAATTAAGGTTATTGAAAAAATTTACTCCACATTAAAATAAAAGATATTGTTCATCTAAAAACAATGATTGAGAAAAGCCATAAAACAACTGGTTATACAAGTCTATGCACAGTTGACAGTATGAAAGAGGGAGGGGTAAACAAGCTGTAGCAAATCATAGTTACCTGGGAGGGAATGGCTGCTGGGGGCTCTATGCGGATGGTAGGGTCCCACTCCCCTGGTGGCAGCACTGTCACCACGTCCAAGAACTCGTCTACCGCCGCCAGTAGATGGTTCCTGTTGCGAGCCTTGTATGCTACGTCATGGAACACTTCATCCGACATCAGCGTTGCCATAGCTCGCCCTATCTCATGGTAGCGGGTAATGCCGCCCTAAAAACACCACGCTTCAGCTCACCACACTTTCATTAACTTCACCTTGGAACTGTATTGTATCTACAACATGAAAATAATTTTTTTTCATTTGGTTGGTGTGATGACTTTTCGAGACCAAGAAAGTTTAATATATAAGGTTCTCAAAATATGATACCGTGTTAAGTTCTTACATATACATACAAAGTTGTCTTCTTCCATCATTGAATGATGGAGGAAATTTAAAATTAATTCACAAACTAAATTAAAAGAAATTCATTTCGCAATTGTATTTTAAAGTAACACCAGATAAATGGTGAAAATAAATCATGCTGGTAATAAGAAAGTTCTAACTCCTATACACCTCTACAAATTTTTTAGTTTGGTTAAGTTTTTGTACATACATCAGAAACATCTGTTTTACAAACGTCTTTATTACAAAGAGTAAAATTCAAGTCACTTAGGGCACATACACACTCGCGAACCGCTCATGAGCAGCATGCTTATCAGTTTATCGTACCAAGCAAAATCAGAGCACCCTGCGAACCGCTGGCGCTAATGAAGAGCCAAAGGAAGTCTGTTTTTTCACCAACACAACGGGATTCGTAGTGCTAGTGAACAAACTTGCTGCAGGTTCACGTGTTTGGACAGTGCTTGCGAATCTTCCGTGCTATCAGTAAACAATCTTCCATTCATCGTAGAATCCTTGTTGGTTCAGCTATCCACTGGATTGCTGGATGTTTGTTGAAACAAATTTTACATTGAACATGTTGCAAGCGGCTCAAGCAATTTGTGAACCACTCAGCTAGAAAGTGTGTACGCGGCCTGAGAGTCTGTACAAAATATGCTGCACTGCAATATATGCCACAGCTAAAGTCATCATAGTGCTGTACAGTTTAAAAGCTATTCAAGGTAAAGTGCACATGCCCGAAGAATATATAGTATTGTCATAAATAATAACAATAAATACATATATTTTTATTGCTACCTCTATGTTAGTTACACAGAAATATTATTTTTTTTTTACGTTATACCTAATACTATTTTTGCCTTTCAGAAAGTAATAATTCAATTCCACTCCTATTCTTCTGAATCTTCTATATTATTATTGTTATTATAACTATTAATATTATTTTAGATTATCGTAATCCCATTTCAAATTATATTTGTGTTTATGGTTCCACGATAATTTATATGTAATTATAATTAATTTAAAATTAAGTATTTTAAGAAGCACTAGCATAGCTGCATTTTTGTTTTGTTTTTTTGTTTCTAGTTTGCAATTTTCTCAGCAGGGTTTTTTTCCGAGACGAAGGGAGATATGGCTTTTGAGATAACTGCAATACAGACAGTTGAGAATCGTCCCATCATTTATCACTAATTTAGTAACTCACCAGAAGTCCAGGCAGGTTGTTTTAAAACCATCCAAAAGTTCTTTACAAAAATGTTTTATGTCCTGGCAATATGAGGAACCTACCTTATTATAAATATATACTATTATTATAATTATTTTTAATTCTATGGAGATTCTAGTATGATGGATGATGTGGAGAATTTTTCATACAATGGGGAACATGCACAATTTTCTTTAATGTTTTAATTCGATTCCGCAGGCATTTTTAAGCAATAATCACATTTTACTTTTAATTTCTACATGTTGATTCAAGTGCAATAGGCGAAAAACGTAATGTAATTTGAAAAGCCCACCGAAACGTTCGACTTCAGTATGGCGCCCGCTGTGACGTCATCCGGCAAAACTCCAGCCCGCTTGCTGCCTATCGCCCATAGCAATCGTGTGCACATCGCGAGAAGTATGACAGAAAGTTAAAGTAATCTCGACTTGGCACAAAACAAAAGATGTTCACATCTTATATAGCACGTAAGTGTTGTAATACGTACTTAAAAATAATCGGGAAGTTATTTGTTCCTGAACGAAAACGTGAAAAATTTCGTAAAGCAGTGGATATAAATTATTCGGCACAACTGCGATTCATCACTACAATAATTTACATTTTTGTCTTCAATGCTTGCACATAATATTTTGGACGTATGTTCTATACATACTATTTCTACAAATAATTGTTTTTGTTAAATGTAACCTGAGTGACCTAACTAATCGCTATTTAAACTCGAGGCATTTAAGAGATACAAGTAAAACCCAAGCAGGTTACTTTTTATAAACGCCGATAGTAACTCAGAAGAAAGAATAATATATATACACAAACATTAATTTAAAGGCAATCATTAAAATATTAGTCAGAGTAAATAACTCGCACACAGAATTCATGCATTACGCGAAACCTTACATAGTTCGAGGTCTACCGGTAGATAGCAGCAGCATGGAAGAACCCAAGTAGTTCCAGAAGTCACGGTAGGTAGCAGAACACAATACAATGTATTAATTTTGTATTTAAATATTGTAAAGCCTAGCAGATACTGTTTGCAATTTAGTTCCCATCAATAGATACTACAAATACGTACAATTAGGAGATATTCCAAGTTTAAGTTAACGTTCGTAGATAGTAAAAATATATTTTTAAAAATGTAAGCGTGGTTATGACCAACCACATAGCAACGAACCATTGCACTCCTCACATTTTTTTTACGTTTATTATTTTATGTATTCTATTTCCAGATAAAGAACGTAAGAGTAAGTCACAAATTTTATAAAAATAAGAATTATTTATTACGCGAGAGGCAAACAATCGAGCAGAATCGCCGTTAAAAAGAAGCTGTTCAGCTTTTGGAAACGTCTTACGAAAATGGTTTTCAGAGTAAAATCATACTAGAATAGGCTAGTGATTATTTAAACTATTATTAACATGTTAAGTACGGTGTCGAAGAACGACTAATATTTTAATGTGAATCTAACGTCACAATCGCATTTCACTTGATATTCTCTCAGGCGAGATCTGAGAAACAATTAGGCTATAAATGCGGCCCTGAAATGGTGCAAACCATTAGCTACATGTATCTGTTTGTATTAAACACATATTCAGTACCACAATTCACCACCACGATAAATATCCACCGTACTACATGCTTAAAGGCTTCATCACAAACGTGCTGTGGCTGCAAGTAGTTTTGTTACTCCTAAAGTAATATACAGACACCATAAACAACGTAACTGGCCTTGCCTCTACTAGGAAAACGTGACTTCCCGCCAAACAATTTTCGGCAGGTGACGTCAAGCCAATCACAGAGCGTTCATACCCAGTTTGAAAATTGCTGAATTTCTTACATTTACGGAGACTTTTTTTACATGTTAGATGTTGTTTTAAGTCTCGGCATTAAGTTGACATGTTATTTAGTAATAAATCTAAATGCTTGTAATGTTTTTAGTTAAATACCCGAAGCACGCATGTTTCCCATTAGCTACATTGCAGCAAGGACGATGCATGGGATGTATCAGATTGATATTTTGGCAATTTCCACAAATGTTCCTCAGTACTCACATACACTAAATGGTACACAAATTTTCTACTGAACATAGTTAATTTAATAATTCATTAAGTTAAATTTTGAAAGGATTAGAATGTGTCTCGTTTTCAAGTCCAAGGACCAGCTAAGAATCACTGCCACTGGCTTGGAAATACAGTAAAACCCTGTCATACTCCGGCCACATCATTGCACACACAAAAAAAAAGTTCACAGCTTTAAACATCATTAAATTCAACAAAAATTAGCACAACAAAACTTTCCAGCTGTATTAAATTTACAAAGATGGGGATGCTATCACCCCCAATGCCATTGAAGTCTCCTGACACCGGTGGAAACAAATTCAAACAGAAGCTAAAAAGAAAGTAAAATAATGAATATATAGTTTGAAAGAAATATTGAGCCATGGACGTTGCCACTGCTGGCCAAGACTAAATGTCCACGCTCAATGTATACTGGATGACAAATTCACGTTGCAATTCTGCCTTGACAAATCTTTGGTTTGAACTGGTGGGAACAGATATAAAAAATAAAAAACCAAAAATTAATACTTGCTGGCTGTGAAAATGAAAAACTACCACTTGCATGCTTCCATATTTAACCCAGTCCTCCTGTAACCTTATAGAACATTCCCAAAAGATTTTAGAAGCACAAAAAAAAAAAAATTCCTAAGATGCAAAATAACCTAAAATTGATAGGTCCTGACCTTACAAATCTGTAAAAAAAATTTGGAAAACAAATATGAACATAACTACTATGGAAAAAAACCTAAGTTGAGTAAATGCAAGGTTACAAGTGATACACACACTGCTCTGAATATTCATTGCACTCAACAAATGTGATAATTAGAATTCCTGACTACATAAATTATTAAATTTATATTTAAAGTAAATTAAAATAATTATCAAACACATTTCAAGCAGGCCTTTAAAAAATAAGACCATAAACTTCAGTGTGAGGACTCGTGCTTGTGTGTTGCACAAGCTCTTCCATTACTGCACAGTGTAAATCAAAAATTATGTTTTGGCCTAGATTATTTTACACTATTAGCTTAATTACTATGGCTTACTAGTTTCACTACCATGTGCCTTACCAAAAGTTTTACCTGAAAGAAAAAATATTATTTATTATTGTAACGAAACTATACCCCATGAAACAAATCCCTTTGAACACAATCAGTTTAGAGTCATTGCCAAGTGTTCTACATAAGAAAAAATATACTTAGCTAAAATTTGCAATATTCTAGTGAAAAAGAGAGTAAATAACTCAAAGATAAAAGGAAATGCTTATTGCTTACTCGTGGCCCCAGCAAAATGAAGAGAAAACGAGTTGGCACTGGCACTTCAGTCAAATCTCCCAAAAAATTTGCTTGATTCAGTCTAATGAAGGCGGACAGAGTCTTGTCTAGAAAATCCACTTCTCCAACAAGTATATTCGACGCTTCTGCTCCAGCAGGAAGCTTCCGCATGAAATGCATGTTGCCCTGAAAACAGAAGATATAATGTAGAAACCTATTTTGCTACCTGGATGAAAGATATATCAAAATAACTACTTGTATTTGTGTTCTGTGTATAGAATGTTACGAAATACTGAATTTTTTTTTACATACCAGTTTAATTTTTGAAAGAATAGTTGAAATGAACGTAAAATACATCTCAATTTTGCTAATTCATCAAAATACAAACTCAGAAATATATCATTTACAGTTATAAGTGTTTACTGTAATACTTATACTAATTTCAATAATTATGTGTCACTGATGTCACAAAGTTAAATGTAGACAGGAATACCAGAAATTGCCCAAAACTGTTGTGTCCATGTTTGATAAAAGTGGTGGGTGGTTGGGCAAACTACCAGCCCCATCCTTGAGAACGAAATACAAACAGTCTCACTCGAGATGGTGGTGAGGTAGCTTTGGAGTTGTATGAACTAGTTTTGTTCATTAAATTTGTTTAATTAAAATCGCAGTCCCCTATCAATGTCCAAATTTTAAAAAATCTGGAAAATCACAATTGAAATTTTACCACATAGTACTACATGCTAGGCTGTACGTGTTTAGAACGTCGGCGAAACTTGACAGGCCAACTATTCAAAGCTTTCTCTCACCAAGGTCCATAGACTTCTTCACATGAGCAACAGTCTTCACGGTTCTCATGTGGCAACCCTGTAATTCTACAGCTAGCTGTATCTATCTCAAATATTTACTGCTATTTCTGACTGCTGCTATACTCTCTGATAATTTGCAATAAAAGCTTACGCACAAGCAACACGAGACGTTGTCCTAGAAGTATACTGTGACTATTCTTACGCAATGCTATGGCCTAGAAGCGAACTTCTAGCTGTATCTAAAAGAGAAAATCATGTATTCACAGTTAACAGTCCATTTAGAACAAAATAACATTCTATATCAAAAACAATCAGGATTCCGTGCATTTTGTATTATTATTGTATAGTTTTTTTTGTAGTTAATATGGCAACATCTTGGGTTTATAAACTCGATGCAAGTGGTCTGCTTATTAATCTGCAGGCATAGATAAGCTACGAGAGAAACTTGTGGTAATATGAAAGGATAAGGAATTGTTGGCATCCTTACAGGAGGGTGAGGAACTTCCGCCAGGAAGTGGGGTTTTTGCAACTTCACTAAAAAAGAACCTAGTCTTGACATCTTTCGTAGCTGTACCCCTTTAAAATATTTTCGTGTTGAAAGTGTTTACGATTTTGTTATAGCGGTAGATAGGTTACAGCCCAGCAATTTAGTTCGTGGGGATTATTAAATGCTGCAAGGCCTAATACCTTATTGCTCGAAGGTGGCTTTAGAATAGTTGTTGGAATCTATAGCACGGGAAGCAATTGGGGAATGTTGAAAAAGAGATTATGGGGGATTTCATTTCCAACATCGAGAGGAGAAAGTTGCAGAGTTTGTACAAGACATTCTCAAGGTGAGTAATGCTTTGGAAGCAGTCTGGAAGGACGGTGATTTAATTAATTTACTTGTGGAAAATTTAAACTCCCTAGTGCCTCAACAATGTTCTTTTGTGGGTAGGCCCAAAACCTTAGTTGAATTGAGGGCTATTGCGGTGGACAACCTCTGGTACACTGCTCAGTTGTTTGAAAAGGCCCATAGGAAAGATAGAAAGTATGTTCCCAATGATGAGCAAGGAAAGCACAGAACAGTTCTCTATTTTAAATGTGGTAAAGAGGGGCACTTAGTGAGTAAGTGTTCAGGCACTCCTCTATTAGGTACGATCCCCTTCCAAAAAGAAGGTCATCAAGTGCTATCGTTGTGGGGAATAAGGATATTTTGCCTCAAACTGTCCCAAGGATAGGGGGACGAGGAAATGTTTCCACTGTGGTAAAGTTGGTCATCTTGCTAAAGTTTGTAGGAGTAAAGCAATCAGTGACAATAAAGCTGATGAATAGAGAGCTAGCAGTGGGATAAGTGAATCTGTGTCTGCTATGAAGGGAGTAGGCCAACATTATCTCTGGGTGTCGTTGAATATTAAAGACATAGAAACATTGGCTATGGTAGATACTGGAGCCACATCCAGTCAATCTTGGGCGAGCAAGTTAGTCAAACAATACCCTGACTAAAGGGGTTGTTTTAACTCTTTTGCTGCGGAATAAAATATTTTTAACTGTGCCAAGGTAGTGTAAAAAATTTGAAAAAGTTTTTTTAAATAGTCTATTTTTGGTTATTTTTAAGCGAAAAAATGATGTACGTATGGTTTACAGAGTCACGTAACTCGGTATTCCACTAAAGTCGCATGTCGCAGTTTAGAAATATTTTGTATATTCGACTATAGTTGAATGTTGCAGCGAAGGAGTTCTGGATTTTTTTACAGGTAGCGAATAGGGTAAGGTGTCAGGTGAGAAACGCTATGCATTTACATTTTAAGATTCAGAAATATTCCTGGACCAGGAAGTTTTGCGTAGTTCCTGATCTTATATGTGACTGCATATTAGGGTCGGATTTTTGCAGGAAATCTATTGTCAGATGGATTGCGCCTCCCGGATGTTGCGGTTTGCTTTTGACAATGCGGCGTTCCCGTTGTTAGGAAATGTGAAAAGCATGAAGTCCAAGCATTGTGTAGGAGTGAGTGTACATGCAGGTGATCTGACGGTGCAGCAGCGGAAGACATTAAAACAGTTGAAGGCGGATTTTGGGGATGTGCTTACTTCTAAATTAGGTAAATGTGAACTGATGCCACTTAAGATCAAGGTCAGTGATGACATTCCGATGAAGTGCATTCCATATAAGTGTTCTTCTCGCAAGTTGCAGGCGCTTCGGTAGATCATTTCGGATCTGGAACGAAAAATATTATATGAAAAAGCAATTCACCTTATGCCTCGCCGGCCTTCCTTATGAAGATGAAGGAACCAGAAAAATTTCGTCTGGTTTTAAACTACCGCCGTCTGTATGAAAAAAAACACTTGTGGACCCATTCCCCATGCCAAATATTGAGGTCTTGTTTCAGCACTTGTCGCAGGCGACATATTTTACAGTCTTTGACCTTAACTCAGCTTTCCATCAGTGTGTGCTCCACTGTGACAGTCAGAAATATACAGGTTTTGTGATCCCATGGGGACACTTTGAATGGAAAAGAGCCCTTTGGGGTAAACTTTGGTGGCCAATATCTTTCTAGGATCTTGAGCTCGTTATTAGGGGATTACCAGTTGAAATTCATTATATCATTTTCAGACGATATTTGTGTTTATTTGGCCAATTTTTAAGAACATATGGTACACGTGAGTAAGGTGTTGGAAAAGTTAGGAAGGGCTAGGTGAATCCCGAGAAGGTGTGTTGGGCGTAAAGACAGATCAAGATTCTTGGTTTTGTAGTTAGGCATGGACAAGTATTGATGGACCCTGATAAGATTAGCCCGATAGTTAATTTGCCTCGGCCGAAGAACGTTAAGGGGGTAATGAGATTCTTAGGCATGTTAGGATATTTCTCTAAGTTTATCCCCCACTATGCGGAATTATGCGCTCTCCTCAATCACTTGAAAAGGAAAGATGTAGAATTTAAATGGGGATCTGACCAACAAGATAGCTTTCTCAAGCCAAAACATGCAATTTCTCATCCTCCGGTATTACACCTTCCAGATTTTCATCGAAGATTTATCCTCCAGGTAGAAGCCAGCAGTTTGATGACAGGGGTAGTATTATAACAAGGGGAGGAGGGAGACAGGAGACCCACTACTTCCGCCAGTAGGACTTCGTCACGCATGGAGCAGGCCTATAGTACATATGAGAAAGAAGCCCTTTCTTGCATCTATGGTACCGAAAAGTTCGAAAGCTACCTGGAACATGCTGAATTTGACTTACTAACTGATAACCAAGCGTTGACATGTCTTTTCAGTAATCCTTAACAATTAGGAAAAATTGGGCATTGGATCATGCACCTCACACGGTTTAAATTTAAGATCATTCATGTGCCGGGCCGGGACAATGGTGTAGCGAACACGTCGAGAATGTATGACCCCGCAGAGTTTGAGGTACAGGGGGAGGTTTTGAACCAGGACACCTGCCATATGCTCCACCTTATCCCTGAGAACTATGTTAACATAAGGAAGTGGCAGCAAGAGGACCAGGAAGGTCAACAAATGTTAAGGGACATCATTGACGGAATATGAGAGATATTTCAGTTATGTAAAGGGGTGATTTGTTTGGTAACAAATAAAGGAAAAAAGCATGTTTGGGTACCGAAGCTATATGACCTGTGTTGTCTAAATATTTCCATGATATAACTGTGGGGGGGGGGGGGGGGACACGGATAGTAGGAAAACGGAATTGAAATTGAAGAAGGAACTCTTTTGAAGGGATATGCGTGCCGACATTCTGGAGTATGTTAGGTCCTGTTATGACTGCCAGTGTACGAAACAGCCGTTAATCAGCAAAGTTGGGTATTATTTCTGTACAACCTCCGGAAAGAGTCTGGCAAAGGTTATTTATTGATATTTTTGGTCCCTTGTCTCAATCAAGAAACTGCAATGTCTGTGTTTTGATTATGGTGGATGGGTTTTCATGGTTCGTATTTATCGAAGCGTTAAGAGAAATGAAGGTGTCAACTATTTGTAGCAGGTTAGAAAACAACATCTTCAAGGTTTTCAGAAGACCTGAAATTTTAGTATGAGACAACGCATCCTACTTCATGAGGAAGGTCATGCAAAATTTATGTTTTTCTTCGGGAATTAAGCTGGTACACACCAGTCCCTATTACCCCTGTCCGAATCTTGTTGAGAGGCTCAATAAGTCTGTGAAGGGTGCCTTGACTATCTACCACCATAATGAACAGAGGAAGTGGGAAGAGCAGTTGACGCTGTCGAATGTTGCTTTCAATAATGTTCCTCATTCGGCAACGGGAAAATCTCCAGGTCTTATTATGTTTGGACGAGAGCTCCCTCACCCTCTCATCAGTTTATGGGGTAAAAAGTCATCAGTTTCTGATGGTGGGGCTGTAAATTTTGCAGACGTATGGAAGGATGCATACGAATCCTTATTGAAAACACACAAGAAGGTCCTGCAGAAATATAATGCAACCATGTACAGTGCCCATACAAGGTTGGTGACCTTGTGGTGTGTAGAAAGGTCACCGCCAGCAAAAAAGCGGAAAAAGTGTCAGTCAAGTTATCCTTGGCATTTGATGGTCCATATTGAATTTTGTGGTTCTCAACCCCTGTAAGTGTAAACCTTGGAGTGCTAGGAGGAAATATTTTAATTAAGAAGGCACATATTATGGCTTTAAATCCTTATAAGACTAGTAATACCGATGTAAATCCGTAAGATGAGTGAGACTATGGAGGTATAACTGTGCTCTAGTGTCCATAGTTTTTCTCCTGGTGATGTTTAATGTTTTTGAGTTTCTTCATTTCATTGATAGTATAAGCCTATATCTAGGCGCGGGATTTGCAGATGGCCTGCTGCTTTTACTAAGGATGGGAAGTGCTACGAGCCAGGAGGATCAGATGGTAGCTTAGCTGCGCGTGCAGCCTGCCATTCGTGCTGTGCTCGATCGTCGCGTAATTTTGAAGTAGTGCTGGGCGGCCGAGAGTGACTTCATGTTCAGCTGTGGTGCGAGAAAGACGGTTTGACCCAACATGGGAAACAGGTGGTTGCGACTCGATGTTAGACACGCACGAGTGTAACGGCTTTATGTAGCGCAGAGTCGGAGAACGCAAGTTTCATTTGCGCAGAAACAAGTGTATTCCGTAGCTTCGTGAACGTGTTCGTATTGTCGGGATTTGTGCTGCTAATTGTCGCTTCACAGGAAATGCTTGTTGCATTAGAGTCGTGCGTCATGTCAGTTTTTGACTATGGAAGTCGTGGGTTACCACTGTTCTGACTCACTGCCTTTTGGATTAGGCAAGAGCGGTTGAAAACTAGTGTGTCAGGCAATTACGTCTTTCTTTTGTGTCTGAGATATTTCATGTTAATTGTCTACCGCTGTGACTACTAGTAAGTGGCTTCTATGGCACGAGATGATAACCGAGTTTATGCGCTATATTTGTTTCTGTCACAATTTGGCTGTGGTGTGTAAAACTTAATTTGTCATCATAATAGTCACAAGCACCTGGGCCTGTCATTAAGTCAGATTTTGACATAACTATACCGCAAGTATTCTGCGAGACGAACGGGGCATTGATTGACCCTACTGGAGAGTGAAGAGCCTTTTCCCGCTGCTACACTTGCCTTATGATGGGCATTTTGCACGTGAGACTGGTCATCTTTTACTCAGGTATGGAGTTGACATAATTATTTTTGTGATCCGATCTGATCATCCTGACTCTGCCATTGAATGCTTTTGTGACGCTCCCTACGCTATTTGACTGTAGTCTACAGATAGGTTGCCGCTAAGGAGGGCATGCAATCTGTTTATTTTCTGTACAAAGTATCTTAAAATTACCTGCAATTAATACGGCACTCTGTGACTAAATATACAAGTTGTTAATTCTACGAACTGCTTCCGTGAAGGGAAACTCTTTGGACATAATCAAATTCTGCATTTGGGATACAAAATAACACTTGATTTGCATGGTGTTGTCAATTGGTGCAATCTTAATGTATTGTTTGTTGGGCAATTATTTTTATTCATATAAAAGTATTATCCAAATCTGTTATGCCTTTTTTTGTGCCAAAATCTATTTTTTGATAGATTGATATATGAAAATTGAACCAAAGAGAATGTAAATTTAGAGAGTATTAAATTGTGCATGCCTAAGTTGAGCGGCACCTTGTTTTCATTGACTCCACCCTTGACTTAAATGTTTTGATTTTGTGTTGATGTTATTTGATTTGCTTTTAGAGCCAACCCTTCCTTAACTTACACACCGTAACGTCTTCTGGTAAGGACTGTTTGTGGCACAAAAAGCGTTACAATGTGTAGAAATTTTAGGTTGAGCAATAGTAACAAGTATGAAAAAACTCAGAAGAAATACTGTTTTTGAGTTGTGCACTTGTTGGCAAACCATTATTAAATTAAGATAAAGGTCAAGGTGGTAACTATTACAATAAAGTATTTGAAAATGACACTAAGTTTTCTGTGGTGAAATTTTTAAATACAATTTATAGTTAATGATATTTTCCCTTTTTCAACTCACTATCACTAACTCAAGCCTCAAAGCAAAATACAAATACTGTATATGAATTCCCATTCCCCTCCTCACCTGAACCAACCACTAACTTTAGAACTGGTTAAAAAAAAAGTATATAAATTTCTTTTAAGTTTATGTATTACATACATATAAACTGAATCAAATTTAGCAAACTTATGCACTTAAAAATATTTCTACTAACCAAACTGTCTCGCTTAACTAGTTTACGTGTGTTGTGTTGGCAGTAATCTCATCTATATAGCTATTTCAATGAAAACTGCAGCATATTACTTTGCTACAGGTGATTTCCACAAAATGCTTATGCCCTACTGCATTGTGACATTATCTAATACCGTACTGTATCATTTAACGTACCTTGGGCGGGCTCGTATCACCGTTGCCATCACAGAAATTACTGGTGCTCTGGTTGCGTGTTATCGAGGAAGAACTATGACTGTGTTGAATGTTTTCAGGGGCCGGCTGTGCCACGGCAGACCCTGCATTACCAATATGCATTGCTAATTCCACTTCTTAAGTCATACATACCTCACACAACATGGACACATCATGTACAAAACAAAAAATTCATAAACTATATAAGTACCAGACATTTCTGAAAGACGAAAAAATTGTAGAGGAAATGTTTGCATAAAACTGGCAAGGCTAAAATGAAATTTCTATACTTAAGCAAATTACGTGATTACTATTTCTCCTTTGTTTTATGTATACCAGAACAATAGTTTGGACATTAACATGTTAGTCACAAGAAAAACATTGTTCACCTAGGAAATTTGTAACAGGAACGTTATATTGACAAATATGTAGGAAAACTTTAATATGCAAAGAAAGGATGTAAATTGAAAAAAATTACTCTCAATAGATCATCACACTAAACAGAATGATAATCTGGTACATATTTATGTTCTGCCTTTTTCAAATTTCCATGCAAAGTGATTTTAATGACACGAAGAACTATGAATTTCATATACATATAAAATTTTCCTCCAAAAGATCGAAGAAAATTTTGAATTTTGACAACTAAGTGGCATGCACATAAAACCACAAATTATTGTAAAAGCAATACTACATTTAATTTATAATAATGTAAATTTTTTACAGGCTACATACACATTTGCACTGAAATACAAGTAAAATAATTGTAAATTTCAAAATTCCTACCCAGCATAAAAAAATATGGTTGTTTCCACACCATTTGAAAAAGGCGGTACATAAGCAGAATTTTTGCATAAAGGCACAAAAGCACTTCAATAAATGGCAACAATGCACTAAGAATATTTAACATACACGCTGAAATTTAAATGTTGTAAGAAACACTGTAATTTAAACATGCAACTCACAAACAAGGCCAAATTGATGTTCACAGTGTTTGTTTTTTTGTAAGTCAACTTCCTGTTGCAAAGTAATAAATATTTTACAATAGAATTGCAACGATATAAGCTCACAACAGCACAGTAATACTGTTCATAAGCAAATAAATTATCAGAGCAGCTGAAATTAACAAGATACTAATAATGCTAATTAAAAATATAGTTTGTCAATAAGAAAGTATGCGAACAACAAACTCAAGGCAACAATTTCTTTAGAAATGCAATATCGTAAGCAGTTAAAGGCAATCTAAGTGAACACAAATTGACACAAAATGTTATGACGGAACAAAACATACAGAATTAGGTTGGCAAAAGTGTCTATCACTGGGGTAAACATGCAGCAAAAAAGCAGCAACAGAGGCAGGCAAGAAGACACAGAGAGGGTTTACCAGATCCAGGTATGGAAAGGAAACGGCCAAAGTCTGATGCCGACTTGTGGGAGGTAGGCGTCGTGGCTTGGTGTGGCGTGGAAGGTGACTCGTCCACTGCGGGAGGAAGCCACCTCAGTCACGGCACACAGACAATCACACAACGCACACCACACTTCAGAGAGAGAGAAAGACAGCACACACTTCCCTGACCATGCGAGAGAAAGAGAGAGAGAGACGACAACACCATGCAACACTATGTACATGCCGTCCTACTGGCCGAGCGGCCAGAAGCACACCATTCACTCTTTACATCTGGAGCCCTTCACTTAAGTTATCCAACAACTTTTCACTTACAATTCAATGAATTTTATGCAACTCTTTATTTATTTACAAATTTATTTAAATTAATTTTTATTAAATTACTAGCTGCCCCGACAAACGTTGTTTTGTCACATAAATAACTTATTGTAAGTGTTTAAGGATGTGGTATATAAGTGGAAGAGGTCAAATAATAAAGAAATTAATAAATAATAATAATAGAGCAGCGACACCTGGTGGGGATAGACTGGTATCAGCTCGTGGGGATAACTGATCAATTATCACTTACACAGTTATCGACCGGGTTCTAAAATTATTAAATTAAAAGTATTTACTAAACAATAGCACTTAGGAGTATAAATAATAGATAAAACCTATTCGCAGACCTACTGAATGTATATACAAAATTTCATTGAAATTGGTTAAGCCGTTTTGGAGGAGTATGGAAACAAACACTATAACAAGTGAATTTTAAATATTAGATATGCACTATTTAGTGCATTAAACCCAACCACAGTATAACTTCAGACATGTTAGCACATGAGAAGGATGAAAAAACTAATAGTAGGGTTGTGAGAAGCAATCTGCATACAGAACATTTTGCTGAAACTGAAATATTTAAAAAAAATTTTAAAGTGATCTTTCGAAATTCATATGGAGATAAAATCACCTGCTAAAGATGCAAACATGAAAAGCTCAGCTTTGTAAACTAAATTTTCTAATATAGTTTCATAGACATCAGAAATTCTTTTAATTATGCTTGTGACAATACCTCTACTTGCTTACAAATGGCCAAGTAGATAAGTGATTCACGATGCACTGTTTGTAAATATGGATCCTCTCATATAAATATTTTGTAAACAAAGTTCAGATTCATAATCCACAGGTATGTTAAAATTATGGATGAGACATATTTTAACATTTAACATCATGTACGTACAATGTATACCTACATTTGTCGAGAAGCAAAGTTTGGGAAAAGTGAACAACGCTGACAATAAAAGAAATAACTGTACACATAGATGATCTTAAACAAAAAATGGGTTCTGAAAACAGCAATGAACATGACAGAAGGTAACCAAGAAAAATATGTTAAAATACGTTGCATGTACAGAACATGATCAATCCTGGCTGTGATACAAAATGTACACAGTCTGATATGTTTAGTACAAAGTTGTTGAACTATTGAGGCTTCACAGACAACTCCTCTCATAGTGTTCATTGCATCTAAGGACAGTAGAATTCTGGCACCTTCTGACAATGTCCCACACATGTTCAATTGGATTCAAATCACGAGGTCTGTGTCGGCTGATAAATATGTATTGCAAATATATTTAGTCTTAAACAGCTTGTGACAGCTGCTGAACTACGAGATGTAGCATCGTCATCCATTATGCGGAATGAGGGTCACGTCACTAAGGTAAACATGCGAGAACAGAGAACCTAAGTACAATAGCAATCACCAGTAATTGTCCTTGTAAGCTGCTAAGAACTAGGCTTCTCCAAACTAAAACTCCACCACCTGCAACAGTTATACAGACATATGGGATTGCTAGGTGGACTAAATCAGCTCTTATCTATAAAGATCATTTAAATCCACAGCTGAGCTGCACAGTTATATTGCTAGGTTGAAGTTGTAAGCTAGAGAAAATAATACGGCCCGAAGCTGTGCACCGTTTTTTCATACACTGGACCACACTACGAGTAGCACTGACTGCAACTATCAACCCTCTTGCCTAACTGCCACCTTTCTCTCTACATCTATAGAAAACTATGACATCCACCTGAATGAAAAAGTGTCTGGATAACAAAATCAAATTCTGCCCTGAAAACAAACCTCCCACTTAAGTTTAAACCACTGATCATAAGTCACATTTTCCATTAAGACATTTCTTTACAAACTTCCCACTGCAAGGTTTTCCATTATTTTTAAGTTTACACCACTGATCACAAGTCAAATTTACTGTAAGATATTTCTTTACCCTGAAAGAACGCTCAAATTCAATACAGCAATAGTTTTTTAATGCAAAAAAAATTACGTATCCTAGCAATTTGAAAAACTATTGCATTTCCTTGTTCATTTCACAAAATTTTTTGAAATGCACACATGTATTAAAATTGACTGACTGTACTGTATAATACTACTAGTTCGTGTTGACAAGATGCCAGCAGAAAGATAACAGATGTCCTAGAATGTCGTGATGCATTATTTGGTATCCTACCAACCTCTTCTGATCGACCACCTACACGGAAGACTACATACAAGTCCACACAACCCCATGCCAATCACCACCAGCTGTATCTACATCACCTGCCAGCTAGATATCATGGAACTCTGACAGCCTGAGCAACACCGGTGACAGTATATCCACTTGTGTACATAGGTGTGGCGAGTCATCAGTCCTGTGATAATATGAAATTGAGCAAAACCAAACTGTTATTTTTGGATGACACATAATCGCGAGACATACATGTGTATCTGTCGATTACCAAAACTTAGTACTTGTGCTTCTGTCTTTTGTACATACTGATAGCCTAGCGGCCTCTTCCTTTCAATTATATTATACAAATTATTATTTTGAAATCCTTAATATTAATTACTTTTATTTCTTTAACAAGTGTAAACCAAAACTGGAAATAACTAATTATTTCTAACTTTTCACTTAAAATGAATACTAGAGAAGACATTCAAACTCTGTAGAGTTGATAAATTCAATTCTGTAATACCATTTGCGATAAGTTGTACCTTTAACCATTAAAACAGGAAATTAATAGTTAATAGAAAAAAAATGTACTGTATATGAACTATCAACCTTCAGGTCAGATGGAGGGAAAAAAACTGTTTCAAGGCCAACATCTAAATCTGTTTTATATATGCAAACCCTGCAAATTTCACAAAGAGATAAGGAAGTAGTCAAACCCAAAATAATTTGATGGTTTCACACATTGTTTTCAAGTGGCATGCTTGTTTTCATTTTTAAATTTTGTATTTACTGAGACATCTGCAAGTTATTTTAATCCTGAGTTGAACAATAAATACAAGCCCAAAAAGCATATGTTTTGGAACATACTTATAGTGAATTAAATAACAATAATGACAAAAATTAATGGTTAGACAAAGTATTAACTAAAAAGGTAAAGAGTTAAATTTAGTTGAGTTAAAATGGACTGGATATTACATTGTATATTTATGTATATTATTAATGGGATTGGTATTAAAGACAGCACTCATACACTTATTCAGATACAAAAGTAGCAATGGTATGCATATTTTTGTGTCTGTTTCACAAACAAGATTCAGAAGTGGTACTGTACATGAAACACGTCTACATGAATGGTGTAAAAGATTAAACGTACTTGAAGTGACAGGAATAAAAATAAAACTGCATTACCGGACAGAAAAAACAGAGTGGTGCTAAAGGTGAAGAATGAAGAGTACAGTACAATATAAAGTAATAAATGAGAAGATGTTGGCTGCAAACCTTGTGCAACTTGGCACATGGGGAACCAGGCTGTGAAGCCTACCACCTGCGGGGTGAAGTCAGCTAGGGAACATACCACAGTCTATCAACAACACCTCACCCACTTCACTTCTTGTACATGCCCCGAGCCATGCCTCACCCAAGTCTCAATACCCTCTGCTACTGCCATCAGTAAGTAGCTCTGTCACATACACAACGGCGCACTTTCCACTGGCTACCAACAAAACTTTAATTTTTTTGTCACAATGAAGCAAGAACGTTACAAACGAGCCTTTTAGCATATGCTGGAAATTAAGCCAAACTTTATCTTACAACATTTAAACAAATTAAAACAAGTCACTGCACTTAAATTGCCTAATAAAAAAAATTAATTCAATATACGTAATTTATATATTTTATTCCCTCCTACCCTCAATTATATTTAACTTACAATACCATACCGAAACTATATGACAACTAACTAAATTTTAACGTAATTGTTTTATGAAGAAAAAATAGAAGAGGTTCTTTGACAAATAAAAATATACATATATACATTAAATTAGACTGTGTTATGCACAAAACGAATATGCACCAACTGTTAGTTATGTACAAAATATTTTCCAGCTTGGAAACAGTCTTACCAAAAAATTTTTCAGGCCTACATTTTTTATTTATTTCATTTATTTATATTCCGTCGAGTTACACACAGAGAGCTACGGATTGTGTAGTTATGAATATTGACTATATAGGACTAAAATACTTCTTGCTAGACTGATTCAAAACTGACAAACTTTAATATGAAGCTTTAATGATATGAAGCTTTAATGATAACTAATAACTGGTGCATAATTTCTTTGTGCATAACACTGTCAAATTTTGAATCATTTTAAAGATGTTGTACCATTACGAGCAAATGTTGCTGGGTCACAGAAGGCCCACACTTTAACACCAGCACTGCAAGAATCGTTCAAAGCTAATAAAATACAAACACTGAAATTCGGGGCACATAATGTCTACCTAATCATACACAATTTAAATTAAACATACCTATATTATATGTGCACTTTGATCTATGCATTTCTATACCATTCATACAATTTGGCTAGTTGTTTTGCATGCAGGGGGTCAAAACACGGGCAGGGGACAGAACAAGGTACCCAAAAATTATTGCACTGAAATTGAAAACCATAGGAACTAAATCGTGGGCAGTAGCTAGTAACAAATAAATACATAGCATTATTTTTAGTACAAAATTTTCTTTAGGGGTCACATAAACCACACCAAAAAAATCACAGCAGTCGTTCTGCTGTTTATACGACTCAAGTACACTAGCGGACAATGCTGTGTGGTACCGACCTAGCACTTGACAATGTCTATGGTGGCAAAGTGCTCACAGAAGGTGTTTGCTGAAAGTGCGTGGGTAAGGGAAGGACCAATATGAAACAGTCAGTGCAAAGTAAGATGTGTAAAGAAACAAATTAAGATAAACAATAATTGGGTTGACAATCCGGGGACATGTTTTTCCAGTTCAACCTCCAGCAATAACATTTGCACCACCTTGCCATTTAATTAACACATGTAAAAATGGATCTTACTGTTCAACAGACCTCAAACAAGAACAACTATTTAGTTTTGGCAAAGCGAGCTGGCACAAAACTGGACTCATGTTCTGGAGTACCTGGGTTTGGTTCCCAATTAAGGCAATCAGATTTCAGTCTTCCATGTTTTTCCAAAATTACTCCAGGCTGATTCTGGAATGAATTTTGTTTTTTAACACACACCATGGCAATTTTTCTCCCTATTCCTCCTCTAATGACCGCACTGGCAACAAGATGTTAGGACTTCCAAACTACCTAAAGTAGTGTCATTTTGAAACATTTTTTAAGTATACACCAAACTATTACACACTTTATACTTTCTCCATTTTAAACTCAAGTTTGAACCAGTAATGAATACTAGCTTGTTTAATAAAATATTACTTTGAAATAACTTTAAAAACAGCAAGTCTCACTTAATTATATTTTGTTATTGTGTCATTTACACTTTAATAATGTAATTTCTGAAAGTCAACCACTAATTCATTAAAGTCTCCTACATACTGTTTTACCTCACACCATCTATCTCGTGAAACCACTTTGACAATTGTTCTGCCTTCTCTGCTTTCACAATATATGTCACAATTCCCCCAATATAGGTAATTTACAACCATTAAAAAATTTAACCTTACGAAAACTGGGTTTTAATCTACTATAAACACTATGAAGAACATTAAGTTTACAAGTAGGTAACCACACCTTGTTTAGTATAATTTTCACTTAAAGTTGCAGTTCTGAGTACCTTATTGAGACATAAGTAAACTGTACTGACTAATGTTAATCTTCTTATTGCTCCTAGAAATAACAATGCCCAACTGAAAGGCAGTGTCATCTGGGGGCTGATTTAGTATTCATTTTCATGGGTGCACCTATGTTGTACCTGGTTGCGCAGTAGTGGAATTCAATATGAAATTAAATATGCACACACAGAAGTGCCAAATGGTTGTAAATATGCACCCTATCAAATACTTAAGGACAAATACTTAGTTTTGTTTGCGCATGCACAACTAAAAAACGTGTGGTCTATTTAGATCCAACTGTAACTAGAGATGTAGGTGAAGACCCATTTTATGTTCCCTGCACCTGTGCTGTGTCAGTGCAAATAGCGGGTAGTGATATTTAATTGTGGCCTTGTCTGTTTATAAAATAATTGGGAAGAAAAAACTCTCCAGTAATAATGAACATGGGTTAAGTTATTCTGCTGAATTCTGATAGTGATAATACTTACTATGAGTCAAAATAGAATGTTGAACACAGCCCAAGACTATATAAATACGTTTGTTTCTGCCAGTGGCGGACTTAAGGGGAGCGCTACCGGGCTGCAGCACCCCCTTCCCACCAAATCGTGTTCAACATTACGTAGCTAAAGTATGTTCAGCCGTCTCAAGGAAACTGAGTTCTGTTCTGTGATGATCTAAGTACATTTAATGTGTTCTATTTGTATGTGTGTTATTTTTAATGTTCTGTAACAGTAACCAACTACACTTTTGAGATGGCTGGTATCTTTTACAATCCTTTAAGTCACGTAAGCCTCCTCCAAAATAGGTTTCTAAATCCGCCACTGGTTTCTGCTAAGGGGTTACACAAATATTTGTCGCATGACAATATTTACTAGTGATTAGGTCCTCTACAGTGTCTTGTAAAAAGATTGCAAAATTATTTTCAACGTCAATCTTTAAATTAATTCTTCACAAATCAATTAAATTTAATATCATGTCTAAACTAATGTACATTTGATAACATGTAAATGTATGACTCAACTTCATGATAAATGAGAAGCTATTAAATGCAGAACAGCTCCCCACCTTAGCTGTAGAATGTGATTTATGCTCAAAATTAAACAGTTCCTGAGCAAATTAAAAAAAAATTTCCCACGTACACTGCACTATTCATACAAATAAAATAAATAACTCATCATCAATACTGTATACTACTGTATTTTTCAAATTTACACAGAATTTTCATAAGATATAGAAATGGATAACTACATACACATCTGAAAAGACAGCCCTGAAAAAATTGACAATGTATACAGGAAGTAAAACAAATATACTATGGTACAATCACCAATGTTTATGACTTACAATGAGGCCCTCATTGCGTACAGAAAATAAACAGTCATGGGTTTTGATTCTTACATTCGACACGAAAGTACATGATGTTTTGAAATACAGTTAGAATAAGTTAATATGTCCTGTAAGTCTATCCTTGGTAGTCATACAGGAATTAGAAGTGACACAGAAAAAAGCAATAGCAGCGAAGAACCTGACTAGCTAGCCAAGGTACATAACTTGGTCAAACTGGCTCGGGGCACAATACTAGCACTAATCTTTAGGTACTAGCTACACAGCAAGTACAGCACAACAACGACAACTTGGGTTTGGTGTGGAGACAACTACACATGTTCCAGTCGGAGGCTGAGTGCAGGGGAGCGTTCACTGTTCACGGCAGAGAGCTGTACCTGGAACTGTAAGATAAGGCCCTTTATTATCCTGTCCCTGGAGTAGAGCCGTCTCGGCAGTGGGGCAGCTGGAACTGCGACACACTGGCTGCTCTGACCCGGCCTGTGAGGCTGACGCGCACAAACACACACACACACAGCTTCAGGTAAACAACTTGCTACATTGACTAAAGGCACTTACGAAAAGTTTACTTGAACTACATGATAGAATATACATTAGTCTAAAACTGTTCAAGAACCTTGCCCAAGTACAGTCTACCTGCCGCCAAGATCTCTAATATTCAACTCACTCTCTTTGCCGGATCTACTGAGGTCTACCCTGCTCCCGAGAATAACAGTTGAAAAACAGGAAAGTGCACGTAAAAAGTGAACAGACACCTGCATGTGTACACTAAAGAAAACATGTTGTCAGGTGCAGCGCACGCTCACAAAGACAATATCGGAATATAATATTTTTGTTAGATGAGAAGTCTGGAGGAGTTAACTAAAAATGTCACCAGAAGAACATAATAAATTATATACTTACTTGTTATTTAGGTCTTCTGAAAATACACTGAAATTTAACATTTTTAATTTATCTGCATACGGTAAACTTTTAATTAATGCAAAAAGCAGCGGATTTGTGTCGGAGAACATTCACTTTGCAATCTCTTATAGCTATGAAAATTTTCGAAGGTTAACTCTAACATTACTTTACAGTATATATTACTAGTACGCAATTGAAATGTCATAGGCTATATGTGTACTGTATCAGTACAAAAGTATGTTCTACACTGTCCGAACTTGGTTTTATAACACAGGCTGCCAGGTCGGCGACTGAAATATAAATTTTTAAAATTACCTGCTAACATAATTCTCTTATAGTTTTTGTACGCTTGAAAAAAAAGTTAAACATCCAATGAGTAAATAGATCTGATCACATGACCAATACTATTGAATAGATTACATATACTATGCTTTCGTAAATGCCTTAATCTTTGTCAACTTCAGAGCCTGCAACACATCTCCAAGGTCAAGGCACAACAACACATGTTTTCTTTGCTGGTGATCACAGAGATACGAAACTTCCATTCTAATGCTACCCAGACACAAGATGAAATAAAAATTTCTTTCAGTCTGGATTCGAGAAACACTTTTAGCTATGTTGTATACCCAGAACACCAAACTCTATATTACAATTTTACACAGACACAAGTCTCATTTTATTCAGAATGTTTGATCAGTTGTGTGACACTTGCCAAAATCCTGTTTTAAATTAAAACTAAATCAAGGGATTGGAAACATCTATTTACAGATTATTCAAACATCAATTAACATTTCAGGGATGTTTAGGTTAAAAATAGCAGCTTTTCACCTATTGCTAACAAGAACTCGCATCTCTCAAAGTATTACTGAAAATTCTATTTCAATTGGCGCACTTCATTTCTACTAAAAAGCACTGAAATTACTGAGGGTGTGTCAGTGTTCATCAGCAGAAACAGAAACCATACTAGTAACAAGTAAATAATTTGTCTTCATCAAAACAATTGGCAGTAATGGACATGTCTGCTACAACCTAAATATAACCTTCAATTATGAGAGCATGTATCAATGCTTAAAACCTACAGCAAATAGTCGAGGAGAAAATATTAAATAATAAACTACGGTCATGAGCGTCATATGTAAGTAGCTATAAGAATTATTTGTAAAAAAGGAATGAGAGACTCTTGTAGACAGCTCTTTAAAAAAGAAGGCATTTTAACCCTAGCCAGTGCATAAGAAATAAAATTAAATTGATAGCTCAAATAAAGAAAATTTTGTATACTCACACCTTCTACTCTGTAGATGAATTTCTGAAGTTCTCTATTCCATGAATATTATAATTATTGTTTGAGCATATTGTGATAATGTATGTGTATGTATGCCTTGTATTCAGTTGTACTTGATTTTATTAAATGTATGCAGGGTTTCCACTGATATTCGGTTTTGGAATCCCCTGACTTTTCCCTGTTTTCCAGTTAATATCTGTTAATTTTCCCTGACCTATTATTGGCAAAACTGGTACTTTTTAAGGCCTGCGTCGGCCAAATGGCTAATGTGATTGCTTCACAGTAACCGGTCACTCCTGTATTTTGCTTGTGAAAATAGTGCTGGGACTTTGGTGAGATTTCTAAAGGATATTTCTTATCTTAATCCTGGTTAATCCCAATCTTAATTCTGGTTATTCCCAACTTCCTTCACCCTCATCAATGTTCAAGATTCAAAATGTTACAAGCTGCCGTAACTTCTTGGCTGAATTGGTATCTTTGATTCCATAATTTTACATCAACACAGCACATTTGAAATAAATAGCTTTAATGGAACAAAATTAAAAGAATTGGATACATGCATTTGAATCACAGACTACATACTATGTGACTCACTATGTTGAATAAAATAAGAAAAACAATTTTATATCAAAAAATTTAAATCAGGTTTCCCAGCAGTGAATGTAATCAGAAGCCCTTACAAATTGATTTACTGCAATAACTAAATTATAATAATTTAATTATTCAATACTACAGAAATGTTTATTCTGGGCTGTTTTGTATCATTTTTCCCTGACCCAAATGAAAATTCCCTGATATTTCCCTGACTTTTCCCTGTTTTCCCTGTCGGTGGACACCCTGTATATGTATTAATAATGTAACTATTGACATATTGTATTGACATGCTCCATGCCTAATATGTTTTTTTATAAACATTGTGGTGGGCTTCTGGAGTGAAAAGGAAATAAATTAATTAATAAAAAAGAAGTATACGGTGAAACATTTTGGGATTAAAAACCAACAGTGTACGAGTCTTATCCTGCACAGACGTGGAATTTATTCATCACCCAAGCACTTATTTCCATACAGGATTACTGAAGATAATTTCTATTTAAGCAGTTTAACACTACACTAATTGTTACTTTCTAAACAGGTGTCCTGCATAAGAAGAGGTCCATTATTTATCTGTTGGAAAAAAAAAAAAAGTTAATGTAAAATATGAAAATAATTTTTAACAAACAATTTTATTTTCAAGTAAATATTCTCTGATGTAGTACCAACTGAATTTTTATGAACGTTTATTAGAGGAAAGATAACGTGAATCTCATGCCAACATCTGTTTTTACTGGCACGACATGTCATCCAGAGCTCCAGAAAACTCAGTGGTTATCACTAGTAGTTGTAGCCTCGCAAAAGGTATCAGCCAAAAACCATTCTCAGTGACCATCTGTGTTCGTCAGCAGGTACGGAACTATAGCTGATGTTACTGAAATTACTGGCCAGTATTTTTCAGCAGTAACAAAATGTGCTGTGTATTTACTCATATGTCTGCCATTACATAATATTTGCACTACTGTTTTATATTTAACAAAAATTTGGTCAAGTAGGTGCAGACACATTGCAAGTAAATAGGTACAGTACATTCATGAATAAATTAATTTTATAAACATTTGCCATAAGCACAAGTACCTATATAAGTGTAGAGTAACAGCATTTTTTCTAATTAAATATACTATAACATGTGTACTTTGAATCACAAAATATTTTTATAGTGTTAGTTTAAGAAGTTTAAAGTGTACAGTTTATGCATTACGAACATGATTTGTTTATGATTGAACAATTGTTATAGAAAGAAGGATGACAGACAGGAGACACATGGTGTTAACAAATGTTGTTCAGTACAAAAGGCATTTTAACACCACATCATATAAAAAGCCAACAAAAGTACAATGTTCAACATTTGATCGTTAAAAACATAAATAATAAGATTACCAGTACCTAGCTTGGAAGAAAGAGAGAGCATTTACTTATGCAAAAACCACATATCACACACACTGACATCAACTATCACATTTTCCTTCAAAGTACCAACAGGATCATTTATTTGAAATACAACACAAGAATCAAACTTATAAACATTACCTGAATGCATAACTGTTAGTTTAAAACTGCAACGTAAATTTAACTGCACTCAACATAATTTTTTGTAGCTAAATAATGTACACCACATTTGAAACATTATTTCAGTTATAACACTATTGCTATTAAATATAAGTCTGAAGTTACCAAAGTAGATCTAGGGGTGCTAAAATTTACTACTTCTTACGTGCTCAAATTTACCTAATTTCTTATAGTATTTTAACAGAGAGTTATGCCACTTTCTTAAAAGTAAAATAAATACACCAAGTCTGTTGGCTACTAAACATCTAGAAATAATTAAATGTTAGTAAGTACTATAAATTAGGGTGACTCTCGCAAATTAACAAATTTTGGTTTTTTGTCGTTCAGAGAAGAAAATTTTAAACATTAAGATCTACATGAGTAGTTTACATAAATATGATATTTTTAAGAATTCAACTTCACTTTGCCAAATGACACCAATAGGCCACAGGTTTCTGGTAGGCCTACATTCATACCCTAACTCACAACTGTCAAACCACAAGTCTTCTCAACCACACTCACATAACGATTACACTGCTATAAGGGTATATATACAAGAGCTGGAAATCATGGAGGTTTGTATAGCAACCTAGCAGATGTACAGCCACAGCTCAACTGTTTTGAAACCCTTCACCATACAGACAACACTATTCCCCCAGCAAAGCTTCCAGTTAAAAGTATACAATAATTAACAATTAGAAGGTTAGTCTGCAAACACAACACCCTAGTACGTCTGGAATAACAGGCAGCACAGAACATAGGTTAATAGTACTACTAGTATACCAGTACACCATCAAACATAAGTGATGACTTAGTGTGAGATACGTACTTTTCGAAGAGGAGTAATTGCGACCGATCTCCGCGAGGGAGCGTATGATGGGCAGGCGAGACATGTTGTGCGAACTGTTCTCCTTGCGGCGTTCATGTTGATGCCTGTGTCGTCGCAACAGGGCCTCCTTCACCTGCCACACAGACACTCAGACCATAACCCTCACAGCAGACACACTTTCACTACTAGGCTAGGTGATTCCAGATAGAATAAGCATTTTTGTAATTCTTGATACTTTTCACTGTCCCATAATTTACAGTTTCCTGCAACTTTTGAGTTTCCTACAACTTTTTGATACAAACAAAGCAACTTAATCAATAACCAAAATGTATAGATTATAACGTACTTAAAAGTTAATGTTTGAAGTAACAATAAGTATTATTTTTCAAATATTATTCTAGACACAATGGTCTTCAAAAGTGTTCAGTTTGTAGCGAACCACCTATACTAGGCTTGCTCTGCCACTAGCAATTTACATACATCAATACTTTGTGTCAGCCTCTAAACTGTAAACAACGATAAGGGAACACGTAATTAAACATCTTATATTCACCACTAGCTTTTCAGAGCATTATTTTATATACATTTACTGGATGATAAATAGTGTAAGGATTCTGGTAAGTGCTAAACAGCTATGGTCTTGAAAGCTGGTGATCAATCACGTGAGGTACATATGAATGAATACGGAGGACAGCTAAGTACCCCAATAAAATCTGCTGGCCATTAGCAATGTCTCCCACATTTCCCAAATGTGAAAATCAGTAACAGCCTCACTAGGAACCCATATCAGGGTGAGACGTGAGTGATCTGACCACTACACCACCATGGTAAGGTTGTAAACGATCGGTAACATCCACGTAGAATGACGAAAATCTTGTAATTTTGTCAAGTCAAAATGCAGGATGCTACATTTTTACAGTTATTATAAATGTAAAGAATTTAATAAGATTGCTATTATTTATTTACTTTTAAAAATTATTTTAGGCAGTAATAGTGTTTATATTTCTAATCTAAATAGTTTTACAGGGTCATTTAGGTATGGTTTAGGGTATATTTACAGTTTATTGTTATGTACAAGTAAAGATCTGAAAAAATTTGCAGGTGCACTGGCCTGTAGGCTAGTCTCCAAGAATATATGTTCACTGAAGCAGACAGCAACTACAGTCATCCGGGGTAACTTGCAACACCTGGGCTAACAAAACAATATTTCAAGATTAATTGTTATTGGTCGTAGAGATAAAACAAAAATAAATGACACATTAACAACAGGAGTCAAGTCATATGATTAGAATAATGTTTAATTGAAGGCATCCAAATGTATAATAAAAATTCTGGAAATATTGTTGCAAGTTACCCCAGATGATGGTATTTACTAGCTGCTAGCCAACACAATGAAGTTACTTGATTGGACCTGCATTTAACTGCTTCTTTATTACTGGCTCAGCACTCTCCAGGAAGTGTCAAACATGACAAGGATCAACTAAAAAGTGACACAAGCTTGCAGTTGTTTGAATTCTAGCTAGTCCCCAAATGAAAGCTCGAAATTTCCAGGTCCCTACGTATGTGCTGCTGGAAGTTTGTGGGAATGTTCTATAGGCCCTAATGTTGCAGTACTGGACTAGAGTGAAAGTCATAATCTATCGTTCCTACAGTTAGGAAATATATTTATTTGATTTGTTTTATGTGAACGGCAGTTACTGGTATTGGGTCATGCAATGTCCTGATTGGACGAGAGATGTAGCCTCACACTGCCAGCCTTTAGGAAACGGCAAGGGGATTCCCAGTTCCTATCCTACAAGCAAGCTTCCACCGAGGTAAGTCATAGCAATGATGTTCGGGGAATTGGTGACAATTGCATCCCTTCTTCACTGTACTGTGTCATTTTGGGTCGTAGAATGTCTAACATTACAAAAAGATGTGGCCAGAGTACAGCAATTACATAACTTTATTTCATCAGTAAAAGTTGACTATGGTTTAATAATAGCTCATCCTCTTTCATTTCGGTAACACTTTATAAATGAGTCATCACGTGTATTAACCTTAGGAAGTGTATGTACAAGTGTTTATTGCCATGTAGTAGCTGTATTTGGTCATGCTGCATCGAGCAGCATTGTTGTGTCGGTCTGTCGAGTGATGGTAGTCAGGCTATTGATTCCAGCATTAATCCAGTGAATTTCTCCTTAATTAGCACAAGCGCACAATTTACACCCTTCCCCTCCCAGTGTTCAATCTCAATTCTAAAAAGCTACGAGGGTTTAGAGTGTGCTCCACACCACAGGCCATTGGTGGTTTTGAAATCAGAGTGAAATTATGCCTATGAGTTATGTGCAAAGGACCACAGGGTTTTTACAAAACTGTGTCTTAAAGATGTGTCTATGGCACGATACTGTTAATGTTATCATTAGAGTGCTTTGTGCATATAGAGAACATGTTTTGTGTTCATTAATAAAAATGCAGTTTTAAATTCAACTCAGTGGTCACGTCAACTATGAAGACGCCACTAGGGATAACGTGCTTGCTTGCATTGTCAGCCTTACCAATCAAGTTACCTCTTAGTCGTAGTTTTGACTAAAATTGAGCATCTATATGCAAGAGCAGTGCATTATTCATTGTTGTGATTATGATACAGAGTAAATCAAACCAAATTGTTCCTATATTTTCTAAACTTGTAAACACTAAAAATAAGTCTAGAGACTTGGGGAAAGGCTTCAAAAAGATATTTACACGTTCTTTGCCACATTCACTCTATTGTATTTATGTATTGGAGTATTGAGGTGGCGTGCAAAATTAACTCTCATGTTTGTGCGTGTAAAAACTGCCTTGCTGGGTCCGCATGTCGACTCATTGAGTCAGTCTAACCACAAGTTGAGCTATGAGTGGACGAAAGATAGGTGTAGTACGCGTTTTTGCAGCGTGGGGGATTTGAACTTTTGCTTCGCCAACAATGTTATAACAGTAGGTGTAGCCTCACCGGAACCTTTGTAGCAATTCTGCATTCCTCCCACGTTCGCCCACCTCTTGGTATGACTTAAGTACCTGAGTTTAAATTCACTTAAGATTTCTACTCTGATAGGAATTTGAACTATATCAGCTACTAACTGGCTTCAGAGTCAGGTCTGTTCATGCCCACTGTAATAAGCGTAGGTTTTGTGCATGGTATTAGGAAAGGAAAAGGCAGAGGCATGCACATCTTTGCTCCTCCGTTAGCCTACCCAGTGATGTCATGTGGAAACATTGTCACTATTTGTTCACCGACCACTGGAAAGAGAGGGAAGCGTTACTGCAGTTAAGACTTACTCTATAGCTTGCTGATGTATATATAACTGGAAAAGTGCTGTGTTCAGGTGTAACGACAGGAAGAACAGTACAGATGGTAGCCTATCAAGTTATTTTGTTTTCCTGCAGGTGAAGTAAATGCTAATAAGTGAGTTGTAGGCAAAAAATAAATAAAGGCCAACTAAATATTTGTTTGTGGTGTCATCATACCTCCTCTAGCCCTAGCCGAGTCGTGAGTGCGGGAAGTAGACAAAGAATTTAGGGAGAGATGCCACCTTGTTAAGGACGAAGAGATGCCGCCCATTGCCTCTTTTTCATTCACGGCTGCATGAACTAGAGGACTCAAAAATGAGCCGAGACTGGCGAGAGCCAATTAATAATAATAATAATAATAATAATAATAATAATAATAATAATAATAATAACAACAACAAGGGCAACAACCTTAAGACCAAAATGTGATGTGCTTGCTAAATAATTTTATCAGTATAATTGTGTAATTTGTGGTTATAGTTAGTAACAAATTGCCTTTTTAATAAGAAATACAAATTTTCAATCAATATGCAAAGATTCGGTTGACTATTTAAAATAATTTTTACATGTTCAATATATAAAAAAAATAAATTGAATGAGGACAGACTTGACTGTTTTTTTTTTTTTCATATAGAAGATGCACTGGACATCAAAACAACCATCTAAATCCAGTGGACTTCAAATACAGAGTGTGAAACTATTAATGGGTAAACACTTGGCAGAGCAGTATTTTCTACATAAAAAAACATACACACAGAAGACAAAATTGGTGAATCATTCCTAATACAGACATCTGCTGAAATCACAAACCCAAGACAAAATGGAATGACAAGGGACACAATTGTGTTGCTACATACAATAATGAAATAGATCTAACCTGCAAGTCACAGAGCACTGTAACTGGTTCGCTAGACGACTAGGTACATAAGTAAAGTAGAGTTACCAGCCAAGGATCTAACACCACATGAAGGGTTAATAATCGCTGGTAGAAGAGCAGTGGCACACCCAGAATTTTTGTTTTGGGGGAGGGGTAGTCCGGAACCTGGGAATGTCATAACAGAGGTTATAAAAGAGTAACCAATACCTCCCCCCCCCCCAACATGCAGCAAAGTGATCAGATGCTCTTCCGCGAGAAAATTTGGATTTCAAGATGCAAAACTATGCAGATTGTGTAAGGTAAAAAGGGTGTTGGAGGGGAGAGGGGGTGCCTTAGACCATATGGACCTTCCCTGCCAAAATTTCATAGGATGATTTGGCAATTGCCAAATTAAACTTTCAAATCATTACAGTTAAATTTAGGCAACAAATGTAAGTAAAATAGGAATAACTTATTACCTTACAGAAATATAACCATTATTCAACAATTTTTTACACATTTTCGGGAGGGAGGAATGATTCAACCCCCAAAACACCCCTTGGGTATGCCACTGTAGAAAAGAGTGCATTTCAGTAGCCTATATAGTAGACCTATACTATTAAACCAAGTTCGGATAGCACAGAATATCCTTTTGTACAGGTGGACACAGCAGGTGGACAGAGTGATTAAAAAGGGAAGAAGGTCTTTTTAGGACTACTTGGGAAGGTGTTCAAGGGGGTTAGCGGTGAAGTGAAGGGAAAGGCTTCATCCAGTATTTGAATATGCTGCAGCGGTGTGGGATCCATATGTGGAGGTGGAGGTGCAGGAGCTGGAAAAGGTGCAGAGAAAGGAAGCGAGATGGGTGATGAATAAATGGAAAAGTTAGGGTCGGGATGGTGAGGAAAGGAACATTAGGCCTAACATGATGATAAAGGAATTGGGATGGAAATCACCGAGGGACAGAGGAGAATGGAAAGACCGGTCAGGTTGTACAAGGTGATGAAAGGGAAAGGTGGGATTGAGCGGTTTAGCCTTCAAGCTAAGGGAACATTTAAGGGAAAAGTAAACAACAGTGAGACAATTCAGAGGGTGTGCAGGAGAACAAAGAGGGGTCGACAGTAAATGCTGGCGAGGACAGTGATGGAGTTGAATGCACTGCGGGAAGAGTTAGTGACTGTGAGGGGTGGTCGGAGGGTTTAGGAATAGACTGGAGGATTGGTGTTTTGGGGATGGGGAGGAGTCTGCTCGTAACCGGTCACTAGCCCAATTGTGAGTGTAAAAACGTATTATTATTATAAAAATACAAGTAATTAAATTTTCGTACTAATAATGTATACTGTACGAAAACGCTATGAGAGTTTATTATATGCAAATGAATTTTTTATATATATATATATATATATATATATATATATATATATATATCGAAAAGCCCAAATAATTAGAAATTTCATATAGTTTATTAATTTCAAACCTGAATTACGTTCTCTGGCGATACTTTTACTTAACAAACTGCTCCAGACTTTTCGTTAAACAAAAACACTACGATCCGACATAGTATTTTCCGCGAAATTGCACTCATACCGCTTCACAACATCTTTTATATTTTATCGTCTTTGCACTGACATATGGGGGTCTGTGATTGTTTGCACTTTACGCGCGCATGGCGCTTTCCTGCTAATCGTCTGCTACCATACTCCTGTATCGTCTTCGCATACTCCCGAGCAGGGTAGATCTATCAGGCGACGAGATAGAGTTGAATATTTAGAGTTCTTCAGGGCCGATAGATTTATATCGCATGACGTTCTTAACCTATTTTAGAGTAATATCTATGCTACTGAGTAGATCTATTGTAGATTCTCATAAGCGCTTGAAGCAGGGGCGTCATTTAAGGTTTTTCCAGGGTAAGGGGGGGGGGGCAAGATTTTGTTTTCTGACGACAGTGACCTTGTTGCATCTTTTTTATTAATTAAGCATGTATAAATTAGATACTTTAATAATAAAACTTCAGTTTTATGTCCTTAAGTTAGCATTATTTACATTTAAAAATACAAAAAAAAAAATATTTATACACAAAAATTCCAAATCCAGGGGGGGGGGGCACATCCCCCTCTGTAGACCCAAATGACGCCCCTGGCCTGAAGAGGTCGAGTCAAGTAGAATAAAAATGTGTACAAATTTCAAATGGAGGTAGACAGAACTCTCAAAAGGTTTTCGAAAGAGTTTTTAATAATAGTCAACTCTCTCTAGAGGCGCTTACGGAAACTATTCCGGATTCATTCGATAACGAGTAGGCCTTAATCGGTCGGAAAATTTATGCGATAAAAGTCTAACGGCCCTCAGAATCTCCAAATGTTCAATTCGATCCCGTCGCCAGAACCCGCAGATCTACCCTGCTCGGGAGCAGGCAATATAGCAGCCAGCAGACGATATACACAGGAAAGCGCGCGTAAAAAGTAAACAAGCAGACTCTCGCATGTATACATAAATAGAAAATATGTTGCAAGGCGGTTTGAATGCATGTTCACCGAAAATACTATGTCAGATCGTAGTATTCTTGTTGAACGAGAAGTCTGGAGCAGTTTATCAAGTAAAAATGTTGCCAGAGTACTGTTACAAGTTTGAGAGCACAAACTTTATATGTGGGCAATTCCCATGAGTTCTTTGGGATAGAGGTCTTATAATTACAAATAAAAGAGTTAAATTAAGTACTGGATTTAATAGCTCACAAAGCTACGAAATACACAAAACAGTAATCAACTAGAATTCTCACAACACAATTAGTTATGCACACAATTACTCCTGTGTCACAGACACGTTAATTAACTTTGAAAATTAAAGCACAAGAAAAGTCTACCATCAATTAACTAAACACTATTACTCACAATAAAATTCAGTCATATATCCAATCAACAATATTTTTATTAATGACAATGTACAACCTTATCAGTCCGAAGTGGTGATGGCTCACCATGTGCTGCGCAGCACCCCGAGTGCACCGCTGTCTTCACTCTTGAGGTCTTCTGTTCGACTCCCGTCGCGCACCTCCTCTTCGCCTGTCAGCCCGCCGCAGCAGTCCTCTTGTATCGCCAACACTGCTCCGCAGGTAGCCGCCTGCCGC
>PNEQ01010835.1:0-52443 GCA_003012365.1 Medauroidea extradentata
GAGACCATAGAGCAAGTAATCCGAGTGAACACCGTTGATAGTGAAAACAACCGGTCAAACGAGTCCGAGACCATAGAGATGGAAAATCAGGGAAACGTCAGTCTCGAAGCTGTTATGCTATTACTGAGACAAATGCAAACTTCGCAAAACGCGGTTCACGAACGTATAGAACGCATACAAACATCTCAGGAAACATTTCCCGAACTCCGGCTGCTATGTGTCACTATCAGGCAAACATACGCCGCATTACGACATTCGCTGATTTCGCTGGCCCGTTGTTTCAATGACGTCAGTTATTGTTCTAATGTTGGCGAGCATTGATGGTCAGTGAGACGTGTTCACGGTAGACTCCTCGTGCGAGGCTACACGACGGCATCTCGGGGGACGTGCAGTGCCAGGTTCAACACATCTGTCCTCTACAAACTGTAAGCATTCATACCATCGTGGTGTGACATAGCAGTACATTTACCATATACTTAGCAACAGTAAGGCTTCGAACTTCAGTACCAGAAATACGTTGAAACATTTTATTTGAGATCTTAAATGTGATGCATTGGTCTCTAACTGCTGATACTACGCATGCCTGCTCTCTATTGGTAACCTAGAGAACTCGGCCCCAATCAGTTACTATTATGCATACATATACAAATATCGGAATAAGAATGTATGGATTTATGGACTTACACAATTGTTAACGGTTTGTTGACAAAACCTTTATAACGACCATGCAACTTTCAAAGGCAACGTGTTGTCTTGCATGATCATCATTGTACAGGTTTTGTCAACAAATCATTAACAATGGTGTAAGTCCATAAATCCATATACTCTTATTATAAAGTGTCAATGCAACAAACATCCAGAAATCTCAGTCTTGGAACGATACAAATGTGCTGAAAGGAAAGAAAGCTAAGCAGGACTTGAGAAGTGCAGACTTAACCGTGAACAGTCCATACAGTTTTGAGGATGTTGAGTAAACGCGTACAGATGCGTGAAGATACTGGCTGCGCGGTGCAGGAAGCCGGGAGAGAGTGGCGGGTTGCATAAGCGGGAAGCTTGCAGGCGAGACTAGCGCGCTACTCAGCGTGTATGTATACTGCGGTGCAGCCTAGTTGGCAAGTATGACGATCATCAGGGCGAGACCACGCCTCTCTCCTGACATGCTCCGCCTACTTGCACACAAACACACGTCCTGTCTTGCCTGACGCCACACCGACACCGCTATCTATATCTCTCTCACGCTAGCTAGCTAGCTGGCAGCTTTCTTCACTCCACACTGTAGCACAATAGCCTCTGTTCTCTTCTTCAGCCGGCAATGAATACTTACACCAGGCCGTATTATGCAGCGACCTCTAAGTTACTTACTGGCTAACTTACGACTGGTTGGTTCATGCACGGGACAACCTGCACGTATATGATCTACCAGAATATTATCAGCACTCACCATTGCAACACTATGTCCTGCCAGTATACGAACAGGGAGTGACCTTAGTTTCTTAGAGTGGCAGTTCTGCAACAGAGTATATATATGTTATATATTTGTTAAATATTCACATTAATTGTAAGAACATAAGGGGCGTGGTTGGCTCAGTGGATAGAACGCTCACCTCCCACCAAGGTGATCCGTGTCAGATCGTCGACGGGGGATGGGCTCGGACTTTTCGCACGTGGGCACTGGTCGGTGGGTTTTCTCGGAGTTCTCCAGTTCCCTCTACTCTTCTCCATTATAGGGCCTCGCCTCATGTCATCCTCCAGGACAAGCATAGGCCTACATGTGTCTCCGCCACATACAATACATTACGTAGGAAATAAATCAAGCTGACACTTTGTCAACAAATATCTACTTTTAGTTATTTGATTGGTGTCTTGTGAGCCTCCAGTAGGCACAGAGCCTTGGTAAGGGGTAACTAAGGAGATGGATAAGGAGTCTGCGAGGAACCGGCCATGGCCTGTATTATAGAACTACCCTAGCATCTACCTGATTACGGAAACTCCTGGGAAACAAATCAGTATGTTCGCGCCAGGATTCAAACCCCGGGACCTTCCGATGACCCTCCTCGCTCTGTGAACATACATTTAGAGAAAATACCTGTCGTTTTATGGGCCGCGCGTTAAATACAGCCGTTTATAAATACACATTTCGACAAATTGCAGAGAAAATTATACTTGTACTACATTACAATTATTTTTAATACGAAAATTATTTTTTGTTTTATTTTAAATAATTGTACAGTGCTCGTATTTTCAGTGTAATTTTTGCAACAGTTGTATTTCTGCAATGTGCCATGCGGCACCTAAAGTTCCGTAGTAATAAAAGTTATCACATTTACCAACTGAAGGATAAAGAATACTACATAGCTATACAAACAACTTGCCACATAATGGAGAACACGACAGAAACACCATACATATTTTAATTGCTATTAAAGATTTTTCATAGCCATTATAAAAAAAAATAGGAAATATTTTGCCCAAGTAACGTATTTATAAGATATATCTTTGACGACAAAATCCCATGTAATTGCGACGCAAGAGATTACGTCATACATGTTGCTAACATTTGTAACCTTGAAGTGTGCACACTGTACAGAGGTAGCGGAGGGGTCAATCAGTCGGTCACGGCTACAATATAATTGAAGCAGCTGGACGGGTGCTAGGAGAGCGAGGTAGCAGGTAGAGTAAATGTAACTTTCACCAGTGTCATTGTTAGCTGGCACTCTCCTGGCAGACATTCCTGTGTGACTGCGCGCGATAGTCACTTGTTGATACTAGCCTGTGTTCTCTGCCTGTTAGTGTCGCCAGGTGACATACTTCCTGCTGCAACCAGGTCATTACTTCTTCCTACTGTTGTTATATACCTCGCTCTGCGTTCATCGCTTGTCTTCACAGCTCTGAGGAGTATGCTGGTATGGGGGGTGAAGAGGCTACAGGCTTTCTCTCAACTTAAGAAGTTATGAATGAGAAGTTCTTATAAAAGTAAAGAAGAAAATTACTGATCACCGAACGAAACTATACTAGTTAAACATATCACAGTTTCTGCCTTCTGTATATCAGAAAGAGCTTGAATAACACCAAATTGCTCCTCAAAATCAAAACTGCCCCGGAGAGGAGAGGGGGGGAGGTGTTACTTCATACTGTTTAGGGGTTGGCACCCGTGAGTTAACTATCACATTGCCTGGGGCCACAAGTGTTATGTCTATTAGTTTGTAAAATCAGTTATATGTGATTAAATGTTTTAAAGTCTTTACTTTTATTTATTGATGTATTTTAAAAGTAATTAAGTTATTTTTCTGTGTAACATATTTGTATGACTATAAATGTTCATGTAACACATAGAGTTGATATAGGCACTAGGCTCAGGCTCCGTGCCCCCTCCCCAAAAATAAAATCTTGCCTAAGTCTCTGTCACAGCGCTCGTTAATAACATTTTCTTAGCCACGACACTAACCTTGTTAGAATATTAAACTCTGCAATGTAATTTTGCTGCATATAAATTTCCCCCATAAAGTGTAACGTGTTAAGTATGACCTAGTGCGTGGTACATTGAAGTCACAGTCTTGTTAGACATTCCTGTCATTGTCATGAAGAAGCAACATCCTGTCCAAGTCTGGGGCCTCGCACATATCGGCCAACCAAGCTACTTACTGTATGTTTCAATTACCACACGTAAAAGTGATTTTGGAGAAAGCATACATATTTTATGTGGAAAAATTGATAATGTTGTTTTGTAATGTGTTTACATTTGTCGTGGGGAAGTGTGATTGATGCTTCGTTACAGAGGATGTCATGAGAGACTCTTCCGGCGTCTGGCGTTTCTAGCCCAGCATACAAAAGATGTTGACAAAATACGAAAGTCTTAACAGATTTTTACACAGTTGTTTAAGAAAAAATGCAGCTGATGCAGGCGCGAAATGTGCTAAATATCTAGAAGCAATGCAGCACTTATTTATTTTTGTCATGTTTCCAGTTGAAGAGATAAACAATAAGATACAGTGTCTACACATTCTTTCATAGCTGCTAAGACAAAACCCACAATTGTTGAAGAAGCAGATATGCAACACCACCGCAGCCCGTAAATTCGAGGAAATCCAAGTGCTACTGCATCTTACAAGATCTTCATTACAAAACAATATTTGAATACGAGTATATGGATGTGAAGATACTGTGAATGCATATGTTAAAGAGAGATCTGAATATACGGGCTTTAGAAAGTTGAAGCTGCAGAGAAAGTGTGTTGTAACTTTAGTAAGGTTAAAAATATTTGCTTTTGTTCAGTACATGGTTTATGCTTATTTTAGTCAGTGAGGTATGCTTACATTTAAAATTCGGTATGTTTGCCTAGCGTTTTGAGTGTTTGTATTTTTGTGCTTCACTCAATATGATGCTCCTTCCACTGTTTCAAATTATTATACTTGTATATTTCTACATACAGTGAGAAAAAACGGTTATATGATCTCAATGTTGTACGAACTCAATGTTGTGTGATCTCAATGTTGAACGAGCTCAATGTTGTGTGATCTCAATGTTATACGACCTCAATGTTGTGTGATCTCAATGTAAGACCTCAATGTTGTGTGATCTCAATGTTGTGTGATCTCAATGTTGTACGATCTCAATGTTGTACGATATCAATGTTGTACGATATCAATGTTGTACGATCTCAATGTTGCATGATCTTAATGTTGTATGATCTCAATGTTGTACGATTTCAATGTTGTACCATCTCAATGTTGTACGATCTCAATGTTGTACGATTTCAATGTTGTACAATCTCAATGTTGTACGATCTAAATGTTGTACGACCTCAATGTTGTGTGATCTCAATGTTGTACGATCTCAATGTTGTGTGATCTCAATGTTGTACGACCTCAATGTTGTACGATCTCAATGTTGTGTGATCTAAATGTTGTACGACCTCAATGTTGTACGATCTCAATGTTGTGTGATCTCAATGTACGACCTCAATGTTGTGTGATCTCAATGTTGTGTGATCTCAATGTTGTACGATCTTAATGTTGTATGATCTCAATGTTGTACGATTTCAATGTTGTACCATCTCAATGTTGTACGATCTCAATGTTGTACGATCTCAATGTTGTACGACCTCAATGTTGTGTGATCTCAATGTAGTGTGTTCTCAATGTTGTACGATCTCAATGTTGAACGATCTCAATTTTGTACGATCTCAATGTTGTGTGATCTCAATGTTGTACGATTTCAATGTTGTACAATCTCAATGTTGTACGACCTCAATGTTGTACGATCTCAATGTTGTGTGATCTCAATGTTGTACGATCTCAATGTTGTACGATCTCAATGTTGTACGATTTCAATGTTGTACAATCTCAATGTTGTACGATCTAAATGTACGACCTTAATGTTGTGTGATCTCAATGTTGTGTGATCTCAATGTATTATGATCTCTATGTTGTGTGATCTCAGTGTTTTGTGATCTCAATGCTGTGTGATCTCAGTGTTGTGTGATCTCAACGTTGCATAATCTCAATGTTTTACGACCTCAATGTTGTATGATCTCAATGTTCTACGACCTTAGTGTTGTGCGATCTCAATGTTGTGTGATCTCAATGTTGTGTGATCTCATTGTTGTACGATCTCAATGTTGTACGATCTCAATGTTGTATGATCTCAATGTTGTGTGTTCTCAATGTTGTACGATCTCAATGTTGTATGATCTCAATGTTGTATGATCTCAATGTTGTACTATCTCAATGTTGTATGTTCTCAATGTTGTGTGATCTCAATGTAGTGTGATCTCAATGTTGTACGATCTCAATGTTGTGTGATCTCAATGTTGTACGACCTCAATGTTGTGTGATCTCAATGTTGTGGGATCTCAATGTTGTGTTATCTCATTGTTGTACGACCTCAATGTTGTGTGATCTCAATGTTGTGTGATTTCAATGTTGTGTGATCTCAATGTTTTGTGATCTCAATGTTGTGTGATCTCAATGTTGTGTGATCTCAATGTTGTGTGATATCAATGTTTTGTGATATTAATGTTGTGTGATCTCAATGTTGTGTGATCTCATTGTTGTGTGATCTCAGTGTTTGATCTCAATGTGGTGTGTTCTCAATGTTGTGATATCTCAATGCTGTGTCACCTCAGTGTTGTGTGATCTGAATGTTGTATGATCTCAGTGTTGTGTGATCTCAGTGTTGTGTAATCTCAATGTTGTGTGATCTGAGTTTTTGATCTCAATGTGGTTTGTTCTCATTGTTGTGTTATCTCAGTGTTGTGTGATCTGAATGTAGTATGATCTCAGTGTTGTGTGATCTCAATGTTGTACGATCGCAATGTTGTGTGATCTCATTGTTGTACGACCTCAATGTGTGATCTCAATCTTGTGTGATCTCAATGTTGTGGGTTTTTTCAATTTTGTGTGATCTCAATGCTCTGTCACCTCAGTGTTGTGTGATCTGAATGTTGTATGATCTCAGTGTTGTGTGATCTATATGTTGTACGATCGTAATGTTGTATGGCCTCAATGTTGTCTGATCTCAATGTTGTGTGATCTCAAGTATTGTATGATCTCGATGTGTTTTGACCACAGTGTTGTAATATCTCAATGTTGTACGACCTCAATGTTGTGTGATCTCAGTGTTGTACGACCTCAATGTTGTTTTATCTCAGTCATGTACGACTTCAATGTAGTGTTATCTTAATGTTGTACGACCTCAATGTTATGTTATCTCAATGTTGTACGACCTCAATGTTGTATGATCTCATTGTTGTACGACCTCAATGTTGTGTGATCTCAGTGTTGTACGACCTCAATGTTGTGTTATCTCAATGTTGTACGACCTCAATGTTGTGTTATCTCAGTGTTGTACGACCTCAATGTTGTATGATCTCAATGTAGTACGACCTCAATGTTGTATGATCTCAATGTTGTACGACCTCAATGTTGTATGATCTCAATGTTGTACGACCTCAATGTTGTGTGATCTCAGTGTTGTACGACCTCAATGTTGTGTTATCTCAATGTTGTGTGATCTCAGTGTTGTACGACCTCAATGTTGTACGATCTCAATGTTGTGTGATCTCAATGTTGTACGACCTCAATGTTGTACGATCTAAATTTTTTATGATCTCAATGTTGTGTGATCTCAGTGTTTTGTGATCTCAATGCTGTGTGATCTCAGTGTTGTGTGATCTCAATGTTGTATAATCTCAGTGTTGTACGACCTCAATGTTGTATAATCCCAATGTTGCACGACCTCAATGTTGTGTGATCTCAATGTTGTGTGATCTCATTGTTGTACGACCTCAATGTTGTGTGATCTCAATGTTGTACGACCTCAATGTTGTGTGATCTCAGTGTTGTACGACCTCAATGTTGTGTGATCTCAGTGTTGTGCGATCTCAATGTTGTGTTATCTCAGTGTTGAGTGATCTCAGTGTTGTACGACCTCAATGTTGTACGATCTCATTGTTGTACGACCTCAATGTTGTGTGATCTCAATGTTGTACGACCTCAATGTTGTGTGATCTCAGTGTTGTACGACCTCAATGTTGTGTGATCTCAGTGTTGTGCGATCTCAATGTTGTGTTATCTCAGTGTTGAGTGATCTCAGTGTTGTACGACCTCAATGTTGTACGATCTCAATGTTGTACGATCTCAATGTTTTATGATCTCAATGTTGTGTGATCTCAGTGTTTTGTGATCTCAATGCTGTGTGATCTCAGTGTTGTGTGATCTCAATGTTGTGTGATCTCAGTGTTGTGTGATCTCAGTGTTGTATGATGTCGATGTTGTACGTCCTCAGTGTTGTATGATTTTAATGTTGTACGACCTCAATGTTGTACGATCGCAATGTTGTATGACCTCAATTTTGTGTGATCTCAATGTTGTGTGATCTTAGTGTTGTACGACCTCAATGTTGTATTACCTCAATGTTGTACGACCTCAATTTTTGTTATATCTCAATGTTGTGTGATCTCAGTGTTGTACGACCTCAATGTTGTGTGATCTCAATGTTGTATAATCTCAATGTTGTACGACCTCAATGTTGTGTGATCTCAATGTTGTTTGATCTCAATGTTGTGTAATCTCATTGTTGTACGACCTCAATGTGTGTGATCTCAATGTTGTGTGATTTAAATGATGTGTGTTCTCAATGTTGTGTGATCTCAATGCTCTGTGACCTCAGTGTTGTGTGATCTGAATGTTGTATGATCTCAGTGTTGTATGATTTATATGTTGTACGATCGCAATGTTGTATGGCTTCAATGTTGTGTGATCTCAATGTTGTGTGATCTCAGTGTTGTATGATTTCGATGTGTTTCGACCTCAGTGTTGTATGATCTCAATGTTGTACGACCTCAATGTTGTGTGATCTCATTGTTGTACGACTTCAACGTAGTGTTATCTTAATGTTGTACGACCTCAATGTTGTGTTATCTCAATGTTGTACGACCTCAATGTTGTATGATCTCAGTGTTGTACGACCTCAATGTTGTATGATCTCAATGTTGTACGACCTCAATGTTGTATGATCTCAATGTTGTACGACCTCAATGTTGTGTGATCTCAGTGTTGTACGACCTCAATGTTGTGTTATCTCAATGTTGTACGACCTCAATGTTGTGTTATCTCAATGTTGTGTGATCTCAGTGTTGTACGATCTCAATGTTGTGTGATCTCAATGTTGTACGATCTCAATTTGTACGATCTCAATGTTGTGTGATCTCAATGTTGTGTGATCTCTTGTGTTGTGTGATCTCAATGTTGTGTGATCTCAGTGTTTGATCTCAATGTGGTGTGTTCTCAATGTTGTGTGATCTCAATGCTGTGTCACCTCAGTGTTGTGTGATCTGAATGTTATATGATCTCATTGTTGTGTGATCTTAATGTTGTACGATCGCAATGTTGTATGACCTCAATGTTGTATGATCTCAATGTTGTACGACCTCAATGTTGTATGATCTCAATGTTGTACGACCTCGATGTTGTGTGATCTCAGTGTTGTACGACCTCAATGTTGTGTTATCTCAGTGTTGTACGACCTCAATGTTGTGTTATCTCAATGTTGTGTGATCTCTGTGTTGTACGACCTCAATGTTGTACGATCTCAATGTTGTGTGATCTCAATGTGTTACGACCTCAATGTTGTACGATCTCAATGTTGTACGATCTCAATGTTGTACGACCTCAATGTTGTGTGATCTCAATGTTGTGTAATCTCAATGTTGTGTGATCTCAAAGTTGTACAAAGTTGTGTGATTTTAATGTTGTACAATCTCAATGTTGTGTGATCTCAGTGTTGTATTATCTCAATGTTGTACGACCTCAATGTTGTATGATCTCAATGTTGTACGACCTCAATGTTGTGTGATCTCAGTGTTGTACGACCTCAATGTTGTGTGATCTCAGCGTTGTACGACCTCAGTGTTGTATTATCTCAATGTTGTACGACCTCAATTTTGTGTGATCTCAGTGTTGTACGACCTCAATGTTGTGTTATCTCAATGTTGTACGACCTCAGTGTTGTATTATCTCAGTGTTGTACGACCTCAATGTTGTATGATCTCAGTGTTGTACGACCTCAATGTTGTGTGATCTCAGCGTTGTACGACCTCAGTGTTGTATTATCTCAATGTTGTACGACCTCAATTTTGTGTGATCTCAGTGTTGTACGACCTCAATGTTGTGTTATCTCAATGTTGTACGACCTCAATGTTGTGTTATCTCAATGTTGTGTGATCTCAGTGTTGTACGACCTCAATGTTGTGTGATCTCAGTGTTGTACGACCTCAGTGTTGTATGATCTCAGTGTTGTACGACCTCAATGTTGTGTTATCTCAATGTTGTACGACCTCAATGTTGTGTTATCTCTAACAAGTGGCCACCCCTGGCTTACCTAAGCGCGCAATGTATGAAGTGTTTCCTGACCGGAAGTAACACACTATTGTAGCATGTGCGCCTGGTGGAAGTATAACTGGCGAGTTTCTGCAGTGACGTAGCTGGATGAGCATTGGCTCTCTCGACCTGGAACACAATCAACGTGAATTCATTGTAACATAGCTAGACACAGTGGGTAACCGTGGAAATATGTCACGTTAACATTGTCTCCAATATACTATAGTATCTCCTTGCTACTATTTTTGGATGATACACGTGTGAACATTTTGGAATAAATCGTACACGTTATGTGTTCAAGGCAGTACATTTCTAACTGGGTATGTTGAATATAGACACAGTGATTCAAGTAAACTATAACCAATATCGTTACAATACCTCTAGTGTTGTTTAATATGTTTTTCAAGTATAGTTTAAAAATTGTCAGTAAAGAAATTGGTCTATAGTTTTGTACAGGTTACTAATCCCCCCTCCTTTTTTATAAGTTGGCAATACAACTGCATATTAAGACAACTAGGGAAAAACCCCGTGGTTAGTGCTGTGTTACAGATATGCTTTATTCGCGTACTTACTTGTTCAAAACAATTTGTTATAGTTGTACTATTAATTTCATCATAGCCGTGGTAGTTTCACTTTGGAGACTTGAGCAAATATTACATTAGGTAAAGTTTAGGAAGTTGTGAATTTAAATGTTATGGGGTCTGTTGTAGAGCATGTTTGACTTGTCAAATTAACTGCAACATTTTAAAAGTAATTATTAAAAACCTCAGATATAGACTTTTTATATGAGGTAAGTTTTCCATCAATTGCAATTTCAACTTATTCAAAAGGTTGATTTATCCTATACTATTCTTATTTTATAATTGTCATGTTGCTTTGACTTTGTTATTTGAATTACAGATTTTTTTCTATGCGTTTTCTCTTCGCTTCTGTTATTACTTTTGATAGTATTTAAAATGATCTTCTTGTAATAATGTTAAGTAGCATGGTTATTTGTGTGTTTCTAATGTACACTTCCCTTTTCTTAGTAACCAGTACATTTGTAACGTGTGTTTCCACTGTGTCTAAACTAACGTACAGTATTCCACCTCAATAAATCATACTCTGCCTACACTGCAGCTATATGATACAGACAGTGTGCCGGCAGCATTGTCGCTGAGATGTGCGTGTAGACAGTATGAAGTCAGGCTGTGGTACTACAGTGCGAGCTAGCTGCTGACCTTGACCCCAGCACGGGGCGGTGACCTAGACACACAGGCTTCCTGCTCGGCCCAGGTCCTCAGACCAGGCCCACCTCCAGGGTCGCCCCACCCCGCCCACTGTCCGCCCACTGATATAGTCTACACTGCTACGAGCCCCTAGCTGCATATCTTAGTGCCAGTGTTCAATACTATCACAGTAGTTGTGAGACATTGCTAGAGAACATCTGGTTGCCGCTCAAATATTTCTCTACACACTTGTAGCAATGTCACCTCTACAACTCTGCTTCATGGTTATTGGCGGGTGTCTCTGTGCAAATACGTGTATATTTCGACTGTACCAATCAGAATCAGGTTACTGTGATACGACTCGTACCTTATTCGCAGTGAAACGTTGAGACACACAGAGTTATAAACATCCAATCTCTGGCCACGTAACCAAACCGCAGTGAACACTTAACACACCATCAAGACGTTGCTAATTTATTTATCAACATATTATTATTTTAAGTTGCAAATGCTAATTTTAATTTTTTAAACAATTAATTTGTTTGGATTATTACCCGTAGAACACAAGTCCCTTTTTGCGAAAACTTCGAATCGAAAACTATGTAGGCCTTAGGCGTTGGTTTTGCAAAATTAATTATTTTTACTGTATAGCATAACTTTTCAACAGAGTAAATTACATTACATTTTAATGATTTTCCTACAAACCTATGCACAGTCTCACAATCTCTGCTCCCTTTCAGAATTTTAACTATAGTATTTGCCAAACCCAACATATATATATATATATATATATATATATATATATATATATATATATATATATATATATATATATATATATATATATATATATATACTGATTTTGTTTGCTTTAATTTGTGACATGAAGACTTTTACAGAGATTACAGAGACATATATTTAGTGGTGTCTGATCGTTAGTGACATATCAGGCATCTTGGTCTAGATAGCCGTCAACAAATTAGCCGGTGTATTTCTCATTTCCTGTCATTGATTAAAAGACATCCATCCATCAGTGTACCTCGCCCAACTTGCAACAGTATAGTATAGTCCAGAGCTTTAGTCGGTAACAAACCATCGTCTATGTATACTCGTCCCTTACAATTAACGAAATTTACTATTTGCTTGTCAGACAATGACTTATTGTCAATTTACATTCGCAGCTAATAATATCGGCACAACTCACATTATTTAACACACTCGAGGTGTGAGCGGGCATGACATTGGTACAGTACAGTTCGGAGCATAGTTAGTTGCCACAAGTAATGTACGCACATGGCATTTGTGTAAGAAGTGTTGACACTGAGGTCAGTTCACATTAACTGACTTTAACAACAAGTTACAAGCAACTCACCAGTTCGCCCTTGTGTCTGTGCATGTATACACGAGATTGTGGCGAGAATATGTTTGCATGTGGTTGCAATATCTTCTGTGCACATCTGCAGCCGTGCTTTGTTTTCAGTGGTTGGATGTTTGTAACTCTTCAGCATATACCCGACAATCACAGACTGAGGTGTCTCAGTAACATTGTTCTGATTGGCACAGTCAAATGAGTGACAATCTGTTTGAATACACGCTCTCCAATGACCACGAAGCAGAACTGCAGATGTGTATAAGACACTGAAACAAGATGGTGTTAAATTCACGTGTGCAAGTGAGCGAGGAAGTTTATGACAATTTCACCGTTGCTGTTATCAGAAACTCACAGTACATGTTTGAAATGACATCCTCTTACTTCCTCACACACATACACACGTATCACACACTGTCATATACTCCCACATCCGCTATAGAGAATACAAGTGAAGGCACACGCATACTTGTATCCATAACATCATTCAACTGTTTAACAACATTGTTTTTAGTACTGGTTACCTTGCAACACTGTGAAATAAAGTTTAATTAATAACTCAAAAACTAAGGATTTCCAGACCTATGTTTTTTTTTTTTGTGTTTTTGTGTGAGACTCCTAACCTCCAAGTATGTAAACGTATTTCTGTAACATCCTGTATATTAATGTAACGAGGTTTTATGATTCCATCGCCAATGTTCAAGTTATTTTGCAGAAGTGATATCTTTGTCGCGTATAATGACGGGTTGTAGTTTTCTTTCAATAACCTTGCAAACATCAGCGAGACAATGAAACTATTTCGTAGTGAGTTTGTTCTCTAAGGCTGAGAATATATATCTCAAGTATCACTCGCGTGATGGTCCATACCGGGTTGTGGGAGATTGACACGTGTGAAATATTGTATTTGGCGTTTTATTTCGATAAGTTCACTTGTAGTGTGTGTTTGTGCAGTTGTATCAACGAGTATACAAGGAAGTGAGCCAGAGCTTACATATTGCTTAGTCTTCCTTGTTTGGGTTGGAGGCCGGCCTTGAGCCGTCTACTACTGCGATCATACCAACCATACAGCTGTAAAACTAAATAATTACAATCAAAAGTGTCTAGGTAATAACTTAAATATTTTAATGCAGAACTAATAGTTTAGTAGAAATAAATTAAGGTATACAGGTTAATTAGTATACAACCGCATGCCATTATGCTTTTCGCTCTTTAGTTTTGCAGTGGTTTTGAAAATATTTTTTTAACGCAAACTAATACATATATCAAAAATTCATTCTGGCAGTTTTAACACGTATATATCATCGTTTGTATCTGAATTTTTCTGTTGCAATACACTTAACGGATTTTTAGATTTCCCCCCCTAAATATCACATTTTTGTTGTCAAAATAAGCTAAAATGATGCAAAATAATTTTTGCTAGCAAACCGTAAATTATATATATATATATATATATATATATATATATATATATATATATATATATAAACCGTTCAGGCAGAATTGTGTATCGTATGACTGTACATAGTCTCAAATGTTTTCAAAGCATTTGGTTAAAAAATATTTGAGTTATTTTCAATTGTTTGAAATAAATGGAAGGTCATGTCCTTAAAGAGAGATTTGGTTTTAGTTACAAAAAGAAGCCCTCGAATATTTTTTATGGTTTTATTTCAGTATTTGAAATGTGTATTCTATTTATGATTTTCGCATGTAGTATCGATGTTTGTAGATTTATATGACTGTTAGAATCAAGGACTCTTCAATCATATCAACTTTAAACAACTATATTAAAGTTATACTGCTCGTCTCGCAATGTTAATATGCTAATTTCACAAAATACACTTGCAACATATTAAGTAATACGTACAAATCGCTAATAATAATCTGTTACCTGTTAATCCGAGTTTACCGCAAAATCATTCGATTTTAAAAACAACGAGCAATAACGACGATCGAGTACGATTCTTTAAATTTAAATCTGACCATGGATACCAACTGAACTAATTATGTTCAGTAGAAAAATTATATTTACTAGCTGTAGTAATTTTAAGTGGACATTATATTGATTAATTTTATAACTGACATTTTACAGTGCCAGTTCGTTATTGGTACATCGGCAATCGTCAAGTTCAGTAAGAAGGACGTAGGACCTATCCACCCCTTCCTTGTTTTTGGCAAGATAAGTAAGGAGGAGGGGGGGGGGTGGGACTGCGTGCGGACGTACGCACACACACACACACACACGCACGCCTTTTAACACTATTCGATTCAAATGCTTAAAAAACACATGTAATGAAACGTTTTAGGATGCAAGTTTTTTAGTCATTCCTTACACAAACATTTAACAAATTGTAATATTAACTACATCATTGTAAACGGCTATGACCGCACTACGGTATATTAAAGGGTTTAGGCGTTCAAACTTTACAACATATCAGTTCTCTGCGAACGGCCATCTTAATTTTGGGTTTTCAGCTGATCGAAAATATTAAGTCGATGTTGTTTAACTGTAGCTTTTCCGACGCCATTCTGTACGACTCCACAAGAAGCCATGTATTGAAAGCTGTCATACAGTGAGATGTTAAAGTCAAATACCAAACTTTATAATTGGACGACATTAAGCAGAAAAGGTCCAACCCACAAATTAATCAATTTTGAGATTATCATACCTCTTAGAAGAAGACGGTCCGCAGTACGTCTTAGAAAAAGAAAAGTACTAAAACATAACATTTAACGAAAAATAAGAGCACGGAAAAAATTTTTAATACAAGGCTTAGATACACATAGAAAACTTTGACCTTCAATATCTCAGTTTCAGTTAACCGTTGGTTGGTTCCTTTCTGCTTAATGCCGTCCAATTGTGTAACCGACTTAAGGGGCCTCCCTAGATAAGCGGTGTTTGTGTGTGTGTGAGGTAGGAGTGGTAAGGTCGCCACTGACCGACGTATGTAATATATTATCGCCTCTACGTGCAAGCCACTCAGTTGCCGTGCAGTGATCTACTGTTATCCTTTTTCCTGTTGGACTTTAAGCGGTGACCACATTATTATATTTGTGAGCAACATAGTTCAAAGTCTAACGCTTGTTTCTATAGTTGTGTTTTTTCGAATCCTGTTGTTCTTTTAACAGATACGGCAGTCTGAAAACCCAATTTTTTGGTCATTTTGAGTGGGCCGAAAATAATCTTTTAAATAAAAATGCAGAATTTTTGAAACTATAGGGACGTGGTTTGAAGTGCGAGTTCTTTTCGTAGATATACAAATGCGCGTTTAGTAGTTTCGTCAAAACAATAATCGCAACTCGCTGTAACGCATTTGAAGCACAGGTAGGCAGGCCCCTTAATGCGTGTTGCATGGACGCATGTAGTTTCACTGTGGCGCAGCGTAGCGGGGATTGTACGTAGCTGCACATACAAGACAGTGTTTGTTCTGTGCTCATGTTACTGAAGCATGTTGGATAGCAACTGGGCATTAGTACCGTGATGCACAGACCTAACTGCCACCAGATGTACAGAGAGAGGCACGAGGGCAGGCTGATATCTATATAGACAGCGTGTGTGTGGGATGCTGTGCTGGACCGCCTGTCTCCCACCTGCTGGCACTATCTCGCTCTATATAGCTAGTACACGTGACCTTGTATGCTCGCTCCACTACGTGTCGAGGTAACGTCACCTTCTTCTATTAGACACATGATTAGCAAAGCTTCACCTGAACCATTTGTTAAGTATCTCACAGCATCCTTACTTTTAGGGCCGTTTTCCACTTGGCAATATAAAAATAATACTTAATAATTGAAAATGTGCTAAAAAAATAGCGATAATAATTCGAAAACATTTGTCAATCCTATTCAAAGTACAACTAAGCAATGGCGCAGGTGCAACATACAAGAACCTGTGATAAATACAATCGTAGTTAATATATAATTAACATTTATTATATAAATAAATGCTGTACAATAAATTATTCTAGGAAACATACGCACGTCTCGTAACAGTTGCACGCCTGCTTTTAAAGTAGCCTGCACGCATTTACTGATATTACACGCCAGTTGGCAAGACTGGAGATGTCTGGTAGACTCGGTGTAGTATGTATGTTAGCGGGCGATACTTGTATTATCTCTGGTTGCCAGGTCAAGGTCACATGTCAACCTCACCAGTCATACACGCTGTAATATACACGGCGAGACAACACTGATTGTGTTCATTCTCTTTGATATTAGCTTATGATTAACTTAGTCGAACATTTGCTTGCAATTTTCCTGTAAAATGAACTTTATTGGGTGTTGTACTATCCTGCCAATCTAGTTAGAAATTCCATTCTTTTAAATAACTTTAAAAACTTCTTGGCCTTTCTTTGGTTTTAAACTATTAACAGTGTTGTTGTATTTATATACAATAAAATTACGTTTTGCAGTTGGTTTTCAGGGTATCGTTTTATTCCGAGTGTTAATAACTTTAAGGGAAAATTGAAAACGCACATTCGATTTACTTTTTCCATAATCTATCATCACGTAAAAATTAATACTGGCCCTGTATACAGCATATGCTGTGTTACTATAAATTCCGTAAATGTTGGCTGTTCTCAAGATATTTACTAATTATATGTTGAACATGTTTGTTGCAATGTCAGTCGAAGTATAGGTGTGAATGGTTGGACGAAATATTGACTGTCTGGTATTTATTATTAGAACTTAAATTTTAGGTAATCTGTTTATTTTAAATAATGGCATGGTACTGAAGAAACAATGTTCTGTGTAATTTGTGAAAACATGCCTGTATAAAGGCTGATGTTACCATGCGGCACATATAACTAGCTGCGTGTGTATGTGAGACACATCTATGGAACACTAAGGGTGCTGCTGGCCGGCGTATGTAATACAATATAACCTCTACACGCAACCCACTCAATTGGAGTGCTGTACTTTACTATTATTATGTTTAGTTCTACTGGACTTGTGGGAAGTGTGGTTTAAAGTCCATCGCATGTTCGTGTTCTTCCCAATCTGATTGCTGTTTTCCCATATACGGCTGTATAGAAACGCACTTTTTATTTATTTGAGAAGTCAAAAACTCGTTTTTCATATATATATATATATATATATATATATATATATATATATATATATATATATGTATATATATACGTATTAGATGGTTTAACTTGTAGCATCGTAGTTTGAAGTGTGTTGTAACCATGGATGTACAAAAGTAAGGAATGTTTGATATTGTACTCGAACACAATATAATAATAGCTACTAGCAACATTACATATCAAGGGCAGACAAGAAGTAATGTCTGTTTGTCGTCTAGGTACACAGCAACCAGAAGCACAAATAACGAGTGGCGATGATCTGTAGAGAGGAGACCATACAGAAACAAAGCCAGGAAGGCTGGACCGAGGATGGAACCCACGTCCTCCATAGTACGAGTCAATGCGTCTGTTTATATCACTTCGCTGAGTGAGATACATTGACACACTGATGTCTGATATAGATACATAGAGAGAGAGAGAGAGAGAGAGAGAGAGAGAGAGAGAGAGAGAGAGAGAGAGAGAGAGAGAGAACGCGTTAAAAAGTTCGCAATCGCTAGTAGCTAGGTACGTATACGAGAACGGCACTATTAGTTGATATGTATGTTGCCGTTTGACTGGACTGATGAGAAATATGATACTGTGTCACAGAACGTTTGTTATTCATCTGCAGACAGTTAAATTGGTTCAAGTGATCGACTCCTCAACTACAAATAATAATGTCAGTAGTTGACCCAGATGAGCGCACGTAGCTGCAAGACAGTATTCTCCTAGCATTGTTTCAAACATATTATTATTACTAGTGAGCCTGGAGCACCAGATATAATGAGGGAAGACACGTGGTGAGCTCCTACAATGAAGTACCCCGAGATAACTTGCCATCTAGAGGTAACATACACAACGTTTCTGACATGTGAACAACCCAGTCGGGGTTGGAACCTTGGTGGGAGGCGAGGGATATGACCTCTAGGCATTCCCTTCATCATGTAAGGAGCAAAACAACACTGTTTTATATAAACTAAATTGCCACTTAATATTCTAGCGTATTCCTACTGACTTCATGTATTGGTCTTATGTATGTTACATCCACTTCCTTGTGGAGATCCAACATACGTGATCACGTGACAGCGTGTTGCTAGCCTAGAGGAGAAGGGACGGTAGTAGAGCTACATACTGGAGTGTAGATAGTACACGTGGCCGCCAGAGGCGCTGTGGTCGCAGTGTTTACAAACACCAGCTAGCAGATAAGACATGGACTGTGGAGGCAAGTGTAGGTCGATATACTCGCCAGCTGCTATCTATACTGCAACATAAACAATCTACATGTACACTCAGTGCCTGTCATACGTCTCTACTGTTCTCCAGCTACACTTCCTAGCAACACCGTATGTCAAATATACACATCTCCACACATAACCGTTCTGCCAGTACGTTACTATTGTCCATAGACGCCACATTGCACTCTAACCCTTGCCTATCGTACGTACTTCCGGTGTATCGTAGCGCATCATAGGTTTAGGAAATTGCTAAACTATTTCCTCTAGACTAAAAGTAAAAAAAAATACAGTTCACGTTATCCTTCTATACTTTTGAAAGTATAGTAGGCGTATTACGAAAATTTTTGGCATCCTTTAAAATAGCCACAAACAATTTTTTTCTCAGACTGTATCTAGTATAATTGCAACCCTGTTTATAAAACAGAAACATTAGTTTCCACTTCACGCCACGCTCACCGCTTGACGTCTGGCATTGATAAAACATTACTAAAGACGGGAATGTTTGGTGAAAAGATTTTTGCCCCACTTTGTTTCAGTGCTTACGTGTACACCTGCAGCTCAACTTCATTGATATTGACAGAGTGTGTTTGTGCAGAGTCGTTATTCATTAGACTGTGCCAATCAGTACACGGATAACTGCCACACACCACGTCTGCAATTTGCGAGTTTAACCTCCACACGCTGGGTGTTATGGCATCCAATCAGTGACCACATAGCAGGGGTACAGGTGCGCACGTAAGACACTGAAACAAAGTGTTGCAAAAATCTTTTCGCGAAATTTCCTGTCTCTAAGCATTACTATGAGAACATTGCAGTCGCAGCTCAATCTAGTGCTCTGCACGTAAAGGCGACAATATTGTTGACGGCTGGGCCAGTGTCGCCTTTAACTCATGCGAGGACGTCCTTCAAGGCAATGCTCTCTTCTTTTTTTTTTTTTTTTTTTTTTTTTAGCTATATTAATTTTTTACCCGTAAACAAGACCAGATATAAAATGTCTGTTTCACAGTTTTGTTTAAAATCGTCTTCCCCATTTTGGTTGATTTTTTCAAGTCAGTTAGTTTGAGCTAATAATGTAACTAAAGAAATTCAGGTCAGTTGACTTTTTAATTGAAACAACATAACTTCTTTCTTTGCAAAAATTAGCTGTCACGGCAAAAAACTATTTTGAATAAAACTTCCAAATATATTTTTGCTATGTGCTCTTGTTTAAAGCGTAAAAAAATATTTGCAAAGACGGTAGAAACAAGAGAGAATGGCTTTAGGCGTGAAGTATTTCTGCTCGTAACAACTCCATGAACCTAGTTGCAGGAACCTAGTTGCAGGAAGGGAAGATCGAGTAGTTAATATGCGCTAACACGGTGGGAGTGCAATCATGAGGACAAACAATTAGGAAGACATATATGCAACATTTGGCCTAATGTGACTCATGAGGGCGAGAGAAGGTCATAAATATCGAGATTTTATAAGCGAAAATGACAAGCGACTGTCATGAAGAACAACATTTTTGTATACAGGTAAATTAGATGAAGACAACTAACCACAGAAAATAACGTTACAGATACTAGACTCCTTCATACATTACATATTAATGTGTTGGTTGCCCATTATGGCTTAGAACTTTGTGATCATTCGCTGTAGCGATTTGGCAAGACATGTTAGTAATCAGTGTGCAATAATGTATAAAATGGTCGCCTTGATAGAAAGTTCTAGTCTCGACAGTTTCCACTGAAACCACATGTACAGTTTTGCAAAGATACATGAATACCTGGGAGGTAGGCAACCTGAAACATTGTCGTGCATATAGTGTCAGTTTTGTTATGACATTGGTCCTTTTATGATGCATTTACACATTTACAACCTTCATCTTACATACTTCCTACCAGCCACATCAGTCACATTAGGTCCAAATGTTTTCCTAATTATTTGTTTTCAGGATCGTTCTTCCGTCGTTTTTGCATGTGTCACCATGTTTGTGTTACATGAACTGTAACTTTTGGAAGATTTAATAAAATAATTGTAATACTCATAAATGTATTTGGGTGGTGATGGGAGTATTACTGAGTTCTGGCGTAAGTTGTAATCAAAGTGTTCAGCTGAGCCATGAGAACCCTCAAATGAACATTCTCACGTGTTTTACTCGAATACTAATCAATATGCATACCTGTGCTTTAAAATTTTTACAGGCTAAGTGCGAAATGTATGTCCGTGTTTGTGAGTTGGGTAGTGTTTGATGATAAATCAATGAATAATGGCAAAAATGAATTCGCATCAGTAAGGTGTAAGTTTGCCGCTGAATAATCCAAATATGGAATATAGTGCCACGTAGTACCGGTGTTGTGACAATAACGCAGGAATGTGTAGTTGTATGTGTGTTCACGTTGTGTGTAGTGGCTATACTGAGGTGAGGGCGAGAGAAGAGAGGGAGGGTTGGTATTGTATATATGCGTGCTACAGCATACTACCTGCTACTTATATATCACACACACAACCACGTAGCTTCTGGCTCACAGCTAGCACACAACACGCTTACAGCCTACTGCACTGCGACGGTGGGAATTCTTCACAAGTCTTGAAATCAAGATCGCTAACTAAATATTATACATTTGTTTTTAGACAAAGAGGTTGTGAGTTTATACCTAGTGCTTAAGGGCCTCGCCTACCAAGCGCTTAGAATGTGTTGTAGCGTGTTCGTTAATACGTTTTTTTTCATTTAAGAGATTATTCCACCTAAGCCCGATGTGTCTACGTAGGAAAAGAAAATACACACTAAACGATGACTGAAGAGTGGTCTCAAAGCCTTACGTCGATTAGAAAAATCATTTCGAAGCTCATCAAAGGCTAAAAGCAGTTTTTTCAACCTGTTGTATCTGATAACCTACTCACGGGATTCGTGTGAAACTACAATATAGAGATGTATTGGAGTGTGCAGGTGTTCGTCTGTTTTGTCTTTGTCTTAACATCCACAGTTACTGTCTAGTTTGCCGTTCGCTTTTCTCAAGATGTCTGTGTTTCTGCTATGTCGTCTACATACAGTTTATGTCGTTCGTTTGATTTTGTCTGTTGGTTGATATAATTATTTTTGTCTATTGTTTCTTACTTACTGACGGAATTCCTTTCGTGGAATAATCTTATAGTTTTTTCTTTGGTTAGTTTTTTGGTGCTTTGGTGCTTGTTTGTGTTATTTTCTTGTAACTCACTGACTGGCTTCCTCGTGGAACTGAATATGTTTACCTGTGTTTGCCAGTTGTGAACAAAGTCCATTCGTTTGTTTACTTGTCTGTTTGTGTATATCCTCTGTTTTTCTGTGACACACCATTTACTACAATGGCGTATTTGCAAGTACTTACTTAGTTTGTAGTGAAGGTATATAGTTGTAACATGTAATACGGTAGGTTGGTATGTGTGTAGAGCAGAGGAGGTGATGTGATGTGATGTGATGTGTGTTCCAGGCAGACTAGCTGGCAGTCATGGGACGTAGCGGCTATACATGTGTCAGACACATATTCTGCTCCCTCAATGTGCTCATGTGGGTGAGTATCTTCTACATTATTCATAAGTGATCATAACATTTACAACTTATGTTTACATCGTTTTAAATATTTCAGTACCTACATTTAAGCCAGGGACGTATAGGCCTTACTCCATTTCATATAAGTTTGATTAAATTTTACAGTTACTTATGGACAATAATAGTTTATAGCTTATATTGCGGTTTATGGCACAATGCTAGGCAAACTTTGCAGTATAATTGGCGAAATGTACATTTCTGGCTCATTTTAGAGCTAAAAATGCCTAGCATTGTGCCACAAATCACAACATATAAAAATTGATGTCCATAAGTAAAGTAGCTGTTAAATTTTACCAAACTTATATAAAACAGAGTATAACTGGTTAAATATTCCACTAACATGTCACGACTTAACTCTGCCATGACGTCCGCCATTAGACATAATACTTGTTTAAAAATTGTGGCTTCAAAGATTTACAATAATTGTCTTTTACTTTTCGCAGTTTGCTATCAGTTTAAAACTGACTGCTTTGATTACGTTTTCCAATTACGGTGTCAATTAACTTATATATATATATATATATATATATATATATATATATATATATATATATATATATATATAGAGAGAGAGAGAGAGAGTCCATACATGCAGCCAATCCATAACTGTGACTACAAACAATACAGTACGTGTAAAAGCCTGCCTTTGATTCTGGTTATTAAAGATAATAACATATCCCTTCGTATCAGTAGCCACTGAATGTATGTTTTGTTTTTAAGTAATATGTCAATAAAGTACCACAGTGAAAGACTTAAAATTAAATTTAAAAATTAATTTAAGAGTGAACATTATGAAAAAACTACACCAAAAATTTAATTAATACAAGAAGGCTACAATTTCTCACTGTTAGTATGATTTTATTATTCTTACAAGACAGATAAAGTATTTAAGAAATTATTATCCCTCAAACTTGTAAAGTCAGAGAGTAGTGAAGATATGCTAATTATTACTAGCGAGGCAGGTTTGTTTTGTAGGAAAGGGACAGTTACACATGTAGTTTCCAATGTATAGTTGGTTAAGTTAACTCATACAATATACAGCACTAGGAGTGGCTATCTGACCATCGCAGACAAAACTACTTTATAGACACTTCACAAGTAGCTCAACTGACAATATATCAGAGACGTGTGTACTTGCAGGGATACTCTTGACGCTACAATGTTCTTACCATCAGTTGTAATATTGTCCCTGGCTGATCGACTCCTACCTCAGTCAAGCCTCATTTCAGTACTGAAGACTTCCTCATATTTATCTTCACTGTAAATAACTACACAAACAAAAGAAAAACGTATGTATTGTGTGTGGATGTGTGTATCAATTAGCTGTCGTCGCAAAATCATCTTTTAATAAGAACTTCGTTCTGACGTTCAACGAAAATATAAATAAACAAAACAATTGAAAACGTATTTAAATTATTTATAATTAACTAATGGGATGTATTGATGTTTAAAAAATTTGTGAGTTTTCTCCAAATAATAAATAAAATTTTGTGAAAATGCTCGAAAACGGAAGTAGTTACCAAACGTACCTAGTTCAACCTAAGATTTTTAAGTTAATTGGATTGATTTGCCAATATGCTTTTAAAATAGGCTACTTCATTACAGGTAACATTTCTTTAGAGCATGTCATATTATGTACGAACTAATAATTCCTTGACGGAAGTAGTAGCACTGTTGCCTACTCACCAGGCGTTGTGTTAATGTCGCAGCAACAGTTGTGTACGTTAATTGTATTGTTAACGGTGTCTTCTAGCAACTCGCAACAAGAGTACGCTTTTGTTCCTTACCATATCGTCGTTGCCTCGAAAACATCTGCTGTGTGCAAATATTATGTGTTATATATATATATATAGGCCTATATGTGTATGTGTATGTGTAGAGAGAGAGAGAGAGAGAGAGAGAGAGAGAGAGAGAGAGAGAGAGTAATTCCACAAACAATATTTGAAATCCTATATTGCACATATGTAGGTAACTATGCGCAGCTACTGTGAAGTGGTAGAGTGCCTGCTATTGGCTGCAGGCACGAATCCATGGGGAAAGGGGAGGGTGCGGGTCCCACCCTTTTGACCTTAGTTTATCTGTAAAATGTTACGAATTTTTTAAAGTGATATATGCAATTTTTTGTTAAGGAAATACCGCAAAGAAGCATAATTTTACACCTTCAAAACCAAATTTTTTCGGGGGAGGGTTTCCCCCGATTCTTTGACTCGAGGCGTTGGCATAGCTCATGGCTACTTTTTAGGAATGAGTCCCCTCCCCACCCCTCGCTACCAGAAACTAGAACTGTATCTCCTCCTGATTGGCTGGTTGTACTGCTGACATTGCAGTGCAGTGTTGCTGTTCTACACGAGATAGCCGACAACTACTGTGTGCTGTGTCATCAGCTGACTCACGTGGTTGGCACATACACACACACACTCTCTCTCTCCCCACACACGTTTATACAACTCACGGACGTGGACGGGGGTAGAGAAACCCCACTTCTCTTTATCTAACGCAAAATATTATATATTTACCATTTTGTGCCTTAAAATACAAATTTTGCCGGGATAGGACCCCGGAGCCGCCGCTTTATTGGTGGGTCTGGGGGGGGGGTTACTTTATTACAGTCCCTGGTTCGGGACCCCCCTCCCTAAACACAAGTCGTGATTACGGCGCTGTACACATATTGTAAACATCTATAACTTCGTACAGTTGTCTGTATTTGAATAATTCCCAGTGATAATGCCACCGCTGTGGATGTAGTGCATTGTGAATACAGTGGTCCGGAATGACAGTTTGCATGCACAGTATGCTGTTTTATATAGAATGTATTTTTTTTTCTATAAGCAAGTCATTCATTATGTAAGTACACACTTGTGTGATATTTTTGTCTGCATAAAATAGAGAAAATAATAGGCATACTACCGAAAATAAAATTCGTTAGTACAAAATAAATGTTAACGATTAATGCATGAAAGTTATTTAAAACAGTTTTACCGTGTCGTATCGTAAGTACAATTGTTAAATATATATTGCTCATGCACTGAAGGATGTAGGAATTTTGAAAAACCACAAAAAAACTGCATAAAAACGTTTGTGCAGTAAAATCTTTAAGTTATGTCTCAGTCATGTTGCAAATATTTCAGATAATACTTGTCAGTTTCCGTATATGTTATCGGTTATCTATAACTCTGATATAGTACTCTGTTTCGCATGTCTTGAGTAAGACTGTACAGTTGTGAGTTAAGAGTTGTAAATGTTTGATGTGCCAGCTCATTTGACGTTGTTGGTTCTGTGATGCACAGTCAGTTTTGAGATCAGTGTGGCAGACATTGCATATTGTAAACATTTGTTCAAGTTGAACGAAACGGAGTTAAGTTGTATTAATACATTTTGTACTAAAAATAAACCATGTACTACTCAAAAATAAAAATAATCTACGTACTAAAAATAGATAGTCTAAAAAATGTTTACTTCTGATTCATAATTCGTTTGTCAGACTGCAGTCAACACTGCAGTGTTAAGGGGGGGGGGGGGTACACAAAAATGTTTAGTGATTTTCATAATTTTTATATTTGTACGAAATATGGTTCCCTTTGTAGACATGTATCGTGACTAATTTTTGAGTGATAACATTTTCCGCTAGTTTTCATAATATTGCTTAATGTCGCGTCAAAGTACAAACTTGCGTAAAACGGTCTTATACTAGAAACAAACTCCAACTGCTTCAGAAATGAAATAATTCACTGCGAGTGCCGCGGTGACGTCTAGGTATGTACTACACCTGCATTTACATTTTTGTATTTTATAAAAAAAAATTGCAGAACGTTGGTAATTGTTAATATTAATTTGAGCAATTATTCGCCTCATTAGTTCCTAATTTATACATTTATGTTTCATTTGCGAAGTTACGTACACACACACACACACACACACACACACATACAAGACATATCGTCGACTGCGAGGTCATTAAATACGTTTACAAGACAAGGACAGGAACTAAGAGAGGAATCGGCCATGGCATTTAAGAAGGAACCATCTCAGAATTCGCCTGCAACGATTTTCAAAAACAATGGGAAAGCAACATCAGGATAGCTGGGGGTAGAATTCGAACCCGGGACCTCCAGAACACTAGTTCAACGTGTCACATTACACATTAGAGAGAGAGAGAGAGAGAGAGAGAGAGAGAGAGAGAGAGAGAGAGAGAGAGAGAGTTAGGCTAGTAATTTTCTTTTAGTGACTCGTCAAACAGAAGCTGTGAGGAAAGTTTGGCTCTAGCACCAACCACGTACAACATGATGGAATGTCAACAATAACCATACATTAGAAGAGTAAATAAGTATCATATACATATGTTCTGAGACATTACGTTTACTGAGACTAGCTACTGATGTTGTACCTCGCCGACCATGTGTAACCCTAGACGCTGAGTGTTACCAACATCCTATCAGTGACCGTGAATCAGAGCTCCAGATGTGCACATAAATAATTGAAACAACTTGGTACATAATTATTTTCACGAACAATCAGTGTTTGTAACCAGACGTGATCAAGTGTACTCGGGGTGAAATGTAAGGGGCTTATAATTACCAGACAATATAGTATTAAATTGTTGCCTGAGACTTTTAAGTTTTAATGTGAAGAGATTTTGGTCAGCGCTTAACATCGAGGTCTTTAGCGCTGGTGAAGGGTGACATGAGGTAAGGATGGAGCAGCACCGGAATGATAGGGCGGGAGAAACGGGAGATTCCCGAGAAAACCCACCGACCAACGGCATTGTTCGGCACGATTCCCACATGCGAAAATCCGGGGACCGACCGCGCCGGAAATCGAACCCGGATCACCTTGGCGGGAGGCGAACTGTCTGACCACTCGGCCACCGCGGCCCTTCCTTCAGTTTTGAATATTCTCAAGTGTTTTTCCTCTCTGTGTTTGTTACTTTTTCTGACTATGTTATGTTTACAAGTAGTGTAGAGATACAAGTTGGCTGAAATATATAGAATCAACAATAAAACGTTTTTTTTTTGTGTGAAGGCATTGATACTCAGCACTTGTACAGTCATAGTTCAGACGATTCACAGTACACTTACAAATACTTGATGAACGTATATTTCTTATTTATTTTCAGTAATTATACCAGTCGCCTACCTGGCCCATCTTCCAGCGCCTTAGCACGATAAGAGCGCAACTATAGAGCGTCTCACGCTGAGATTGCAGTACAGGGTTATATGGGCATTCGCTCTCTCTTTCCAATACACGGTAACTGCCATAAGCACTGTCCTTGTTTCGGCGCGCGCTGTTGCCAAAAATCCTAAAATTTTCACGTTGTAACTTTGATCTTAAAATTTTTTGCATATCGTACAGCATCGAAACGCGCATCAGGTGATATATTTGGTTCATAATTTACGCCATTTTAAGGGGTTAAAAAAATTAAAAAACAAATATTTTGAACTTGGCACTGTTTTCAAGCATTTTTAAATATATCACATCATAACTTTCTAATCAAAACCCAAATCGTATCCAAATTTTTATGGTGTGTCATTTCATATATCTGGACGCCAACGAAGAAATCTGAAGGCTAATTTTGTTTTCGTTAGTTGTACATAGTTTTTTTTCTAACGTTATGCGCGCTTTCTAACGAACTGAAACATCAAAAAGTTGGTCAGTGAGAAACTTTTTTGCTATTCAAGTTAGATGGGGGATGAAAGCGAGGAAGTTGTTCGTAATGAGCTGAATTTATTTTCAAAAGCAACCCCACCTCAATAGCTTTAGCCGTTCTCTTGTTTATAGCTGTGAAATGTGCGGCGTTTTATTGCCATGCGTTCGCCCTACAAACTCGACAGCTGAGTGTCCCTCGAAGTATTGGCTGAAGAGAAAAAACGTCCAGTTATCTTTGCTGACTATGACGTTATGTCTGGAATGGTTAATAAATAAGATACAGGCTACCTTTAGTCAGCAGTTTTCTTCGTCCCGTGTTCTAAACTAGTTCAGTAGTGAAACTACGGTGTTTCGTGGCCGAGATGTTTGTCGTATATGTTACTGATTTCGAATCAAAATTTCATGTGTGTAATTTTTTGTCAACATGTATTTGTATGGAAGGCAAAACAGTAAAAAGTCGTAATATAGGTAGGCTATGAGAAAGGGGGCGAAATATTGTATTGATCGTATTCCAGTATTTTTCACATGCTATTAACGCATTAAGGAAGCTTTAAAAGAAAACGGATGTTCCAAACAAACCATTTACGCTAACAAGATGAAACAATAGCAACACAGAACATCAAACTTACATGAAAAATTGAAATCATGTAGGAAATGCAAACAATAAATAATTCCCGTAAACAAATTTGAGGCAATGATACTTCATTTGTACTTCTTGTATGGCAACTATTTTGTCTAATTGTTTCATTGACAAAAATATTTATACGGTTTCGGTAAGTTTTTGACTGACGAAAATTCGTAATTACCTTCAACACGACTTTATGTTTAAATATTTAAAAACTACATAATATACAGTAAAAAAAATTAAACCATACTGGTAAACATACTGTTTTATATATAAAGAAGTAGTGGAAATAAGTGATACGCCTAAGTTGACGTCGCGGCAGATCATTAATATACTTTCCTTTATTTTATAACCGAGCGAGGTGCAGCAGTGGTAAAACACTCGCATCGTATTCGGGAGGACCCGGTTTCGATGCCCGGCTCCGACCATCCAGATTTCGGTTTTCCAATGGGTTTTCCGAAAACATTAACCCCCCTTTTCACTCGTTTATCACTACCAAGGCCTTGTGCTGTTCGAGGACACGTAAAAACGAGCAAATAAATAAATATCCACCCCCTCCCATTTCAAATGTATTCTTAGCAGACAAAAAAGTTACAAAAAATAGGACATTTTTCAATTCTCATACGACATTGGTTTTGAGTGACCGATCTCATAATCATCAACTACTCCAACCACGTTTTTGTCTTCAGATAGATGCTTCCAAAATGGAAAAATCTTTCGTTTTGCCAGCAGTAGCTACAATGAAAAAAACACACATGATAATTATTTGTTAATGAAGTGCTCATTACAGTTCATGTAGTGAATTGATATCCGTGGAGTATGTGGATTGTTTCTTATTTTAAAGTAATAGAAAATGTCATTAATTAGATATTTTGAAGTGCGATGCTATAATAATAGTAACATCAACTAGAATACTAAAGAATATAATTTTTTAAAGCTCAAAATTCAGAAGTAGTTCACCTCCCGAACTTCGTAGCGTGGCTGCGATGTGGCAACAGCGCGCGCCATAAGCTCTGTACTGCAATCTAAGGTTGGGACGCTCTATAGTATGCACATTCAGTGTCTCGTAGCCTCTACTAGCAATGTACTAAATAGCTTGCAGGCTATCCTACATGACTGGCCTGGAAGTGCTCTAAGCCTTGATACAAATGATGGTTATTCAAGGAAAGTATGGAGCAAAGTCAAACGAAAGCTCGTATCTATCTGTTTTACATATCACGTTACTATTTGTCCACATACTGTTGTTTAAAAACATGTTTTTTAGCCATTTGTATGGGTTCGAAAACATGTTTATGGCAGGTGTAATATAACCTATTTATACAAACAAAGTATACTTTGAGGTGTGATATTTTACAATAGAAGGTAAGCACATAATAGTGTAGCGTCTCACACGTATCTTTATATCGAAACAGCTAACTTATTTTTCATTACGTTTATCACACAAAAGAGCACATACTTCAAACTGTACTTTTGTAATTTAAAAGTAGTTATGCTTATTGTGAACATGAAATCCCTCAAAATAAATTAAAATTGGTAAAATATTATTATTTTAATATACCACGTTTTCAAGACGGAATAAAAAAGTATAAAATAATTTCTCCTATAAAAATACTTGTAATATTTAAAACGTAAAACCGCGGGGAGTATGTAATATCTAGAGGTTCATCAATTTCGCAAATACATTCCAGGTCAGGTTGAATGCCAAAAATATATACTTCATAATCACGTGTGTGATTAGCTGGCGGCTGTCACGAAACGCATTTGACTACTGCAAGCCAGTAGTAAATAAGGAAATGATTCATGGAGTTATCACTTGTAATGTTGTAAGCCAATGAATAATCTACTGTAGCCAGAGCGTGTACAGGACTGAGCAATCTAGGCTACTGCCAGATGAATCCGCGAAATTGACGTACCTCTAGTAATATCTAACAATAAGAAGTGTAGAGAGTAGCTGTCATTGATAAACTCACAACAGTTCATATCATTTACAGTGTAATAAAACAGTTAGTGACTATTTATTGCAATGGTTTTTTTTTTTTTCGTTTTAAGTCTTGTGTGTGTGGTTTAGCAATAATGTTTTTAAGTACGTTCTGTATAAAAAATAAAATTGCGCGTACTTCTTAAATAATTCGTTTTTTTTCCTAGACAATTTCTTCCTTCTTATATTGTATTGTCATCCAGTTGTGATCTATTTTTAAAGTTTCTCGTCTCTAGCTCACATGGATGTCACTGGCAGCATGTAGGCATACCGATCAGACAAACAAACGGGAAAGTTGCTCTGCGTTACTAGGCTCTATCGTATTGTTACCGAACAGACAAGCAAACATACGAGAAAGCGAGTTAACAAATGTAAACAAAGGCTAGACCGCTGTAAATGCAGAATAATACCGCCCGCATTTGTAAAACACAATGTTAGAAGCGTGTGTTGGTCTTCACTACATACTAAATACAGTTGTATGGTGAGCGCTTACAGTTCCATAGATAAGTGACTACTATGATGTCACCGCGTGTAGTGGCGATGTTGTTCTTGAAGTGTGGCAACCCGGCTCTTTATATTCTATGACGTTTGTTGCAAGTTCAGCGAGGATAACATGTTTCTTAGACGTTAGCACAGAATATAGTTAGTGAACATATAACTGAGTATCTGTGTGTTGTTGAAATGTTAAATATTTTGGTACGCCTTCTATAAGATAAAGGCTGTTTCTGAATAGTGCCTTGAAGGATCTTTTGCATCTTCGAATCCTTGAAAAGTGCATCATGAAGGATGCGGCCATTTTTTATTTGTGTCCGAATTCTACCGAGGATCCAAGATGCACCCTTCCCACGACCGTAGAAGAACAGGTCTGGACACTCGTCTGGATATTTGACCCCCTCGTTGTTTGGCTGTAGTTCACCAAGTTACCGAGAATATTGTGTTTTATTGGCGCTGATGTTAGGGCGGTCGGACTAAACTCCGCCCACTTCCTTTCCGCTAAGATAAACAATTTATCAAAACGTATTTTTTATCACTTTATAAAATATTTTCTTCGCTCACAAATTTAAGAAAGGACTCCAGCAATGTTTATTTACTTTATAAATTTAACAATGGAAAAAAAGTGGACGGAGTTTGAGTCCGACCGCCCGGAAAACAGCGCCAAAAAGTACGACATTCTCGGTAACTTGACGAACTACAGCCAAACAACAAGGGGGTCAAGTTTCCAGGTGAGTGTCCAGACCTGTTCTTCTACGACCGTGACCCTTCCACACATCCTTGGCTCAAGGATGCGTGGCACGCATCCTTACGTCCTTGCGATAGTCATTTTTTTAAAATTGTTTATACACAAATGCATCCTTGCCGAGAAGGATGCATTACTGTGAAGGCTGCGAGGTTTCAGGGATCTGAGAATTAATCCTATGAATTCGGAAACAGCTAAAGTAAGGCCGTGTTAATGTTTTATTTCAACCTGTTTGTATAGTGCCGTTACTTGTAAATATGAACATATTAATATGACGTATATACACAGTTTGATCATTGTCAATAGTTGCCGCCAGGGACCGTATTTACATGTATGTATTAGTGACCTTGCTTCTTTCTATGCAATTTAAATGAACGACCACTTATTTTTGCCTATGAGATCACTGTTTAAAACGTTACTTAACTAATTTATTTTGAAGATATCACTTGTAAGCAAAAATCTGGTTGATAGCCTACAATAATTATTGCTACATCTGATACATTTTTCCTTTTTTTTTTTTTTTATTATTTGAAACGTTAATTGTAAAATTTTACGTTAAAACTAAAATTAAATTAATTAATATTTTAAAGAAAAACAATCTTTGTAAAAGTGTTTCTTAAAAATATGTAGAACACAGTCCACTGAGAAGTACTTATGCACTTTTATAACATTGTTTCACCATTTGAACTAAGCTAAAGCTACTTATGTGTGTGGTAATGTTGTTAACTTGACGTAGAACAACGTATGCATGTAAACTAGTGCATAATTATATAGCCTACATTGTGCTTGAACGAGAAGGCATAATATATTCTATTTTATATTACTTCAGCAAATGTTTATTTGATACAATAACAGTCATGATGTTTTTTTTAAAACGAACCTAATATTCATATTTGACGGTACGTACAGTAAACAGCATGTTGTAGTAATGGCTAGAGAGGGTGAGAGTATAGACGTATATTGTAGCAGAGGAAGAATGGCTGTGTTGCAGGTTGCAGGGTGCGGCGTGCTAGGGGCAGGTATCTGGCTGAGACTAGCCTACTCTGGCTATGCCGCACTGTTGCCACAATATAGTCTGCTCAGTGCTGACAGCCTGTGCATAGCTGCCGGTGTTGTCATGTTTGTCATTGCCTTCTTCGGCTGCTGTGGTGCCTGGTTTCAGAGTCGCTGTATGCTCGTCACTGTGAGTATATACGTATACATAGCACTGTACATACTCCCCTCTTGCACTCCACTCTTACTACTACTGTTATGACCTGCCTAGTTTATATGCACTTTCAAATAACAACTGTGCTCGTAAAATGTCGTACGACATTGTGCCACTTACATGTTCGTTTATAATTTAGTCCAGCAAGTTGTGCTTATTAGGTTTGTGGACACCCTGTATATATCCAGTACAGGCCACATGTGTACATGTTCCACTATTGCCCTGACTGATAACACACGCATGTATGCTGCCGAGGAAAATATTCTTACAGGGGAAAAACGTCAAAAAAAAAATGAATAGGTGTTTTTGAAACTTTCTTGCAAGAAAGAGGAAACGTAAAAATGTTAATAATTTATTTATTTCTATAAAAGAAGCCCAAAATATGGTGTAGCAGTGTGTAGCGCCCCTATGCGAACACATCGTAGTATAACATGTAAGTGTATATTGCCCTCGCCAGAGATCAGGGGTAGGCAGTCACTCGAGCACTGAGGAGTGAAAGAAGTTGCCATTGCCTGTACAGAGAGGCGACATACATTCAGAGGCTCCTAGCATCTCTGAAATAGACATTAGAATTGTGTATTAGTATTTGTAGATGTAAGCAGTTCATAAGATTACTAAAAAAAAAAAAAAAAAAAAAAAAAACGACCTCACATTCCCCATACTTCCTTACCACCGTAGCTCGAGGTGCGTTGTGCAATGTCTCGTCAAGCATACCTACGTGCGCCGTGGTGATGTAGTGGTTAAACCACTTGCCTCTCGTCACCACGGTGGCTTTTCTCCGTCAACTTCTGTTTGTCCCATCCTGCCATTCCATAGCATATGTTTTAATGTTTTACCTCGAAACTTAAACAATAAACTTTAGTGAATTTGTAGTCATCATTTTTTACCTTGTTATTTAATTAACAGGATGTTTAAAAAAATACTAAAATGTCCGTATAATATGGTCATCTAATATATAAACGATAGTATGCTGTGTTTTTAGTCTCAGTCGAACCATCTTCAACCACAGCTAGGCCTAACAACTTGGTAATAAGATCCTTTCAGGTTTCTGAGAGATTTTAAGTATTTGTGTTTCGCTATATTAGTATTATTGTTATTATTTTCAGTTACCGTTTTTTAAACACTTAAACTTCAGTTTTAAACTATTTATTATTAATGTGCATTATACGATGACAGGTGTAGCAAACAATTCTGTGTACAGTCAGAGAAATTTAATATATTTCATAAACTTGGTTTGCGAAATTGAAAAAAATTAAGTTTTTTATACACAATTATCCACCATAGCAAAAGGTTTCATGTTGAAAATTGAATTAAATACAAAAGTTAAATAGAAACTAAATTAAACCCAGTGTGGCGGGGCGGCAGACACCACCCTCGCCCTCATCATAGACGACGCCTGCTGGGGAGGGCAAGATAAGTGTTGAATTATATCAGACGTGACTCTGTATGTGTCACTAACACCAACTGTTAGGAAATAATTATTTTCATATTGTTGCGAGCCGCGACTGTCTGGCTGGGCGGTGTAGTACGATACTGTGGTGGCGGAGCTATAGGACACCCCCTTCCTACCCACTACTTGGCGCCGTGGCTGTCGGGCAGGGCGGCGAAATACAATACAGTGACGGCAGCGCTAAAAGACCTCCTCTGGTGATTGTATTACTCCATGATAACTACCTGCATGACGCTGTAATCGGAGAGCAGTGTAAGCCGGTATAGCAGCGGCAATAACAAAGAGGTTTGTCATACACTGTGTCGCCCATGTGCGGTGGCGACCACCTGCACCCAATATCGGGTAACCGAGGGAGATATCGTGATCTGGAATGTTCCTGTTCCTTCTTTATCTCTCGGGGTGGTGCTTGACTTTGAAGCGACGCCTTTCCAGGAGGTTGGAGATCAGAGACCTGCCGAGATAATTCGAGATGCTGGAGTGGGTATATATAAGTGTGAAGTGGGGCTGCGGCAGAAGAGAGAGAGAGTTTTTGGCTGGCAGGTGCCTGATGCGAGTTCAAGTGATAGTGACGAGTGGCGAGAAGAATTGTGTTGCGACGAGTGTTCGAGGCAACTTGGACCGCAGCAAGTAGTGGGAGAAGGTGTTTCTGGACCACAAAAGAGTCATCTGTACCGGTATTCTTTCCTTGGGTCCACCACTGTGAGTGACTAGTAACACTTTCCATATACAGATAACTTATGTAGATGTATTATTTAGATTTTATAACCTGTATGCAAATAGTAGTTATTTGTTTTGTTTAACATTTATTGTGATAAATCATTATAGACATAATATTTTTTGTATAGATAGTTGTAAATAAACTAGGTTAGCTTTATTAATTTTCTTTCTTTTAACAAAGAACTCTATCCCCAAACGTACGTAGCCCCAACCTATAACAATATAAACAATCGATTGAACTTCAAAATGTCATCCGATAATTTCCTCAGTACAATTTTCATGTAGCAATATTATTCTCTTTTCAATGCAGGAAAGGGTTTCAGTTGTAAAGTGACGCAGTTAAAAATAATAACCGAGCACCATTGAATATAACATGCAGCGTACTTATGTATGTATGTAGCAGTGAAGAGTAACGGGAAACATATGTGTGTGTGTGTTGCAGTACTTCAGCCTGGTGATCTTCATGTTCGTAGTAGAGTTCCTACTAGCAACACTAGCCTTTGTGTTCCGTGAGAACCTGGGCCAACTACTACGAGATGAGCTGAGGGCAGGTATAGAGGACCACTACGACCCTGCCAGAGATCCTGCCTTCGCCAGCATATGGACGCACATACATGACGAGGTGCATGCTCTCGCAACCCTCTCTCCTCTCTGCATCACTTCGCTGCATCACTTGGCCAAGCTACCACTTCCCTTCTGTACATTAACAAGCACTGTAGATCAATAAAACAGTGCTGTGTTTATTACTTACAATAACATGTTGATGTTAACATATCATATCATATTAATGTGACATTCGATATTCATTAATAAAAATATTAACAGAGGGTGTGGTACATATATAGATGCTAAATTTATAATGAAAAGTGACAGTCTTCTAGAAAACTGTATAAAAATAGTCCAACTTCATGAAACTTTTTTTTATCAATTTTTGGGCAAACATTTTGTGTGGCATATCTCTAGCATATTGTAATCTTTAACTCCAAAATTCTGTACCTTATATAGGAGTGAAAGAGACTGTAACGACTTTGTCAATCTACGAAATATTTGCTCATAAAGTTGGTAAAACCTGTTAGCTTGGAGCGATTTCGGGAAACAATGGAAAACCAAAATAAGTATGTCCGGAGTCGGGAAGCGACACCAGGGTCTCCCAAATGTGAGCTCAGCCACGGTTTATGCCTGTTATTATCATCCAATAGGAACAAAGGTGAAGACCATTTCTCCAGCCACTCTGTTTTCACAACTTTATGAGTAGTTTTATTAAATAGAACCTGCAATGCATGCATTTATTTAAGGTGCAGCATCACACACCAAATTGGAATTATGTACTTGTTTTATTTTATTGTCAGGTTGTTTTACAAATGCATATTTAAAAAGTATCATTACCATGCACTACTAAATACATTTCCATGCTATAAACTTATAAATCCACATCTGACGGAAGTTAATGATTCAACTATTAATATATATTTCTAAATATGAATACTGTACATTTTCTCCTTTTCAGTGTCGCAAAGCATTGCATGGGTAAAAATTATAACTGATTCCAAAGGCATTTATACAATTCTAGCTATGATAACACTTTAATTTCAGTGAATATATTATTGAAATTATTAATAAACAGAAAATTCAACGTGTGGGGTAAAACCACTACTTTAAACACTATTATATTGTAAATTTTGATTGGTGTCACTTATAAACATTTAAGTAATTTCTGGTAAGTTCCAGAATGTAACAGTAATAAAATAACTCATGATTTACACATACTCAGTGCCAATGTTGGTAACACTGGTTGTGGAGTGCAGGTTGTGGCACAGTGAGTGTGTGACATAGTGTGTTGTGCGTGTAGTTCCACTGCTGCGGGGTGACGGGCTACGAGGACTGGTACGATATCAAAGCCTGGCCCGGGGAGAAGATAGTGCCCGACTCTTGCTGCATACCCAAGATGGCTAACAACACAGGCGAGTACTGATACTCACTTATTGATTGATGCCACTCCTTCATTGGATCATTAAAGCAATGAGGAGAAACATTAACGTGCTTCAAATGAATGTCTTAGTTTGTGAAGTTTATTCGTTGTAAAGTTATTGAACTGTGACTAAAGACAATTACAAAGTTTCTTTACAGAAAGTTAAGGATGTTGGACCCGTAAAAATTCAAAATTTTATATTTGTGCCAAACACTGTTCAACTTTTACACATCAGATAACATGTCATTTCCCCGAATAAAAAAAAAATTAGGACCCATAGTTTTAGCATAATCACCTATCAAAGTCACAGAATGGCATTTGCGGTGTAGCCAAAATAATAAAAAATAATTAACGTTCAGAAACAAGATAATTCATATTGATATTTAATGATGTGAACTACTTCAAGACACTTTTGTAAACACAAAACGATATATTTTTGTAGTTTTCAAAAATTGATGAAAATGAGTAAATTTTTGCATAACTTTAACTTTCGGCTACAACTGAAATATACGAAACTAACTTTTGACACATGTCATGAAATGCATTGATACACTGACTTTCAGTTCCCGTAATTTTGAATTCATTGGTTAATTACTTTTTTTGATTTTGGCTGCACCGTAATGGCCATTTCGTGACTTAGATGAGTGATTTTGCGAATACTATTAGGCGTAATTTTTTTTTATTTGTGGAAATGATGTGTTGTCTGATGTGCAAAAGTTGAACGGTGTTTGGCACAAATATAAAAAAATGAAATTTTACTGGTCCAACGCCCTTAAAGTAGCTGAAATTGAAACTGTGGCCAATTTTCAGCAGGAAAATAAAAAGCACTGTAATTGGTGTTGAAGGAGTTTATGACTCGGGGTATACCGTTATGCATAGGTTGGCGCAACTGGAGGACAACAGAGTGATGGATGATGTTGTTACTGTTGTAATGTGGGATGCCTTGTGACTTCACAGTTGACACAAATAGGAAAATAAAATTTAAGTGTCCCAAGTCACCCCTGCTTATATAAATGTTCACAGTTTAATTGACGCTTGTGTAAATGATTCTTACATTCTTGTAGTGTATGTTTCAACTGTGATATGCGAAGCAGGTTGGTACTGTTGTAGAGTTGTGTCTACCAAGTGTGTTTTCACCGAGTCTTCACAGGGGACATATGCTAAACTAAATTACTTCTTAACAGATCAATTATAAATATTACTCTTGCAAACAAAAAGTATTCTGACAACAATTTTCTAACAAATATTATTACTGATACATCTGAATCTATTCTATTGCAGTAGGTAACTAATCATGAGAGCCTAACTTTTATTCCAGTCTTAGACTGCAGTTTTTGCCATCTTTGTTAGTAAATGTGTTGCTTCATTGAGTCTGTCCTGTTGAACTAGTTATAGTGTTGAATTTTTTTTTCGATTGACTGTGGCATGTGGTACACATAATATGTGCAGCAGCCTGGCTAAACGTTTGCTTACGCAGATGTAAAAATATATGTTGTGTATTATTGCAGATTTTACCGTAGTGACTGTTGAACTGACTTGAAGTTGTTAAGACTTAATGTTTGTAGCACGCCCACATTAGTGCGCAGAGCGACAGTGAGACGTAGCGTGGTGGTGTTGTAGATTGTGGTCGCAGCAGGGACCCAGACATGTGGTACGCCAAGGGCTGTGCCGAGCAGGTGCAGATGTGGTTCGTGGAGCGCTTACACATTGTCGGCATAGTGGGGCTTGTCGTCGCCTTCATACAGGTACTGCGGTCCTCTCCTACCACTTTCACTCCACACTTGTCACGCTACTTCTGTGAGAAGACTTCTGTCTTTACATGTACCTTGACGTACCCATTCAGTTTCATTGCTTGTTGTCTGTCAGTTGCGAACTATTCTGTGTTCTTGTATTGTCTCTGAGAGTTGCATGGTGTAAAATAAATAGCATCTACAAAACACACAGTGACTTCACACATTTCAAAAACTTTTGATTAGCACATGTGGCAGCCGTGACAAATAATAATTGGAGTTTGTACACTCTTAATAAAGGTCAACCTTATTATGTTTCATCAACTTTTACTCTCAGCTGACGGTTATAGAATCAAACTTTTATTGCAAAAATATCTCATAGAACCATATTTTATAGCATTTTTTTAAATTTCAGCAGAATTTCTTGTGGTTTAAGAGGGCGTCGCTGGTCTACAAATATTTTACCAGCGACAGAATCCCCTGCAGCAATCTTTTGCATCAAAATCAAAGTTACGAAATTATGTTGTTACATATACGTAGTTCATCAGAAACTCATCACACGAAAAGTATGTGTGCTCATGAAGTTGGTAAAAATCATATTCTTTGATCATTCCTTTTTTACACGTAGTACTTTTACAGTTCTGTCCTTTTTAGTATTAACTTACATGCCACACACACTCTCAATCATTTTCAAACTTGAAGATATATATCTTGTGCAGATATACAGTGTCTGCCCTTTACATCAGTCCAACTGTATTTGTTCAGCAGAAATGTAACAGCACTGTGCATAATTCCTTTACATTCTATATTTAATTACATTCACTTTTAGCACACTATGTTTCCAACTACACTTGCTGTTTAGCTATCAGGCATACACTGCTGCCAACTGTCACATCACATTATTACCTAGTACACACAGTACACAATAATTGTGTAATGAAACAGTTTAGAGTTGTTAGCACTGTCATGAGTTGTGAGTGGTTAAATGTGTTGTGCTCATGTTGTTGCAGTTGTTCGGCTTGATCTCGTCGATGCTGCTGTTCTGTACGGTACGGCACAAGAGAACCAGTCACACCTACAAGTCGTACGACCCGACCAAGTGACGGTGGCCCCTCGCAGATTCTTGCCTGTACATAACTTCACATGTACCTCATCTCTTGTGTCTCTAATAAACTATCTATCCTCTCACCGCTGTGGCTGTGCGCACGCTGGCAGTGGAACGGCTCTGCAAACACTCGAGAGCTAACTACGTGGTGTGGCAGCTGATTCATTCTACCTTTGGTTCGCACTTAAGTGAACACTTTATAAAAGTACCACTTAATATCTTCTGTGAGCTGACTGTGTCCTACTGTAGTCACATATTACACTTGTGTCGCCGTGCACAATGTGGCCCACACTCACTTGAGGTTATTTTGTGAAAAGACTTGGCTTCCAGTTGCTAATTACAGTTGAGCCTCGCTACTACGACAAGCCATGGTTATCAAGAAATTTGGAGTATTTGCCAAAATACTCTACTTTAAACCCTTAAAAATAAAAAAAAATAAAAATTTGTTAAATTGTGTAAGTTTATACAAGTTTGTGTTGCATAAAACAGACACGTTTTAAAAATAAAATAACCGTTACATTATAATAACAGATTTTTCTGAATAAATTTATATCTGATATCCGTACAATATCTTCTCCTCGTTTCAAAAAATGTTACAAACAGTGAGTGGCATTGGTTTGCCGCTAGTCTGCCATGCTGTTGGAATGTCTCCAGCCTGCATGCTGCAAATACATGGCAACACTGGCAACTATGCAGCACGACAGACAGCACGTGAACTAGTTGCAACTGCCGTCCCTCCCTGGTCTTGTAGGCGCCACACTTTCTTCTCTTCTCACAATACATGTGTAACTTTTCTTTTCACATTTTTTAAAATCAGTAGTATTGTTTACGAGAGTTTTTAATTTAATATTTGGCTTACTATTAGATACTGATGTGTGTGTCTAATGTAACAAATGCAAAAGGGCATTAATTTATCACAAGTTCAGACATAGTTCAAGAATAGATCTTGCGTCTGGCATTTCAGCTGGCCACACAGTGTTGAATAAAACAGTGAGTCAGGCCTGAAGACATACACGCAAAATTAAGGCAGTTTGTAATCGCACATGGCATGCAAATTACGACATATTATTTAAAAGTATAGAGGTCTTTGAGAAAAAAATGCCTAAAGCACCACGTGCGTTTAGCTTGCTGACAGTTGTTACTAGAGTTTTTTCTCCAGCTGCAGCTTACTGATTTATGATAACCCCTGCTGCATCCAACGGAACACAGTTTTAAAAAATTCTTACTAACACATTTTGTCCTCTTTTAAATATTTTATTTAAATTATTAAAATTTTTATTTTTGATGGGGATTGAGAATACTGCTGTATTTGTGTTGTTGTCATTGTAGTGGCTAATGCCGTAGTTGGGCTCGACTATATTTAAACATAACGCTGTATACACTGAGTAAAATACTCTGTAAGCATTCATTGCAAAAAAATGTAGCCAATTTTATTTAAAATATACAAAACCAATTTTAATATTGTTTCAGATGTTTTCAATTGAATGTGGACCAGGTAAAATGAAAGTCATAATTTAGAACTAGACAGCAAACATTATGATGTAAGCCACGTGTTGTAACTGTCTGTGTTCAGCAAGCTCTGTGAGTACAGTGTCTCCGTGATGTCATGGTGAAGTTTCACAACTGTTGTTATCATTAATATTATTTTTGCAATATACAGTTCATAGTAATAAAATACCCTAAAAAATAAGCAGCTATGTTCATTTGTCACCACATTCAATATGATTTTTTTAGTGGCGGGAGGGAAGGGGAAGGTGGATGGAGCCAGAGTTTGTTAGGTAAATGTGTAGTGTTTTTGTTGGGTGAAAATCAGTATTTATGACTTTTTGCTGTACTTTTTGTTAAATTCAGAACAAACTAATTTAGACAAAAAATTGTTTAAATTAGTCTACATTACTTTTATTTATAAAAAAATCATTCAAGAAGTTCAAAGTTATTTAAAAATAATTGAAAATAAAATCAACAATAATATCTTGCTTGTGAATAAGCCAGAATTTTAATTAAGAACTCACGTGAAGTACATTTTGTTCATTTTGTGTTGTCAGCAAGATATTTGGTAGATCATAAAGCTGATGCAGTCCAACCCTCTTATAATGTTCGCAGTTATAACATTTTCCTGGTTATAATGCTCCCTTCATGTAGCCCTTCAAACTGTTTTATAATACGGAACTACCCTCTTATAATGTAGCCCTTCAAACTGTTTTATAATACGGAACTACCCTCTTATAATGTGTATCCATTTATAAAGTTTAAAAGTTTTGAGTCCCTTGAGGACTACTATAACAGGGTTCTGCTGTAACATTCTGGAAGACCAGTCGTATGTAAGATACAGGCCTGAAGACAGACTGAGAACTGTGGGCATGCCACCGGGTAATGTAGAGTGGCCAATTACTGCCTGACTAGAAGGCGTATACATGTATACAATATGGATAATTAGTTTATTGAAATTTGAAGGGGAAGGGGCAAATATTTTTAGAGGTGCTGGCTCCTTCTATTCCTCCCTTGACTACAGATCTGGTTAAATAAGTTAATGAGTTGATTGAGGTTGGATGTGTATAGTAACCGATAATCAAGATGAAGTAAGAGATGGCAGTGTTCAGTTATATGTTGGACTAAAGTGTTTGTAATGTACCCGTACATATATCTTGAGTCACAAGTTTCAATGAGTAGATAAATAATTTAAAAAAAAACTACATCATGACTTTACGAACATTCTGTTGTGAGACATCGGAAAACATTCTTTATTTTGCATATAACTTTTGTATTTCAGAACATAGGTAAAATTGAATCTCATGAAATGACATTTTTGTAAAATAATGTATGTACATTTCAGTTGTTTGAAAATAAAAGTTAATATTTATTTTTTTCAGAATGTTTCATTTCTGTTGTTAAAGTTCCTGTTCTCTGCTGTTTTGAGTTAAAGCTTTATTTTCACAGAGTGATGCATTGAAATATTTGGTGCTTGAATTGTTTTGAAGATAACTGAAATCGATTATCATGCTTCTAAATTTCAACGTCAAAGAATCGTAAACCATAGTTTCATTGTGACAGTAGGGGTAACTTTATGCCACTCAATATGTTTTATTCTTAAGCAGTTTGGAATAAGAAATAATAATGCTAACTGAATTTAAACAATCGTACAAATTATCCATCCATATAAATGTTCCCATTTCTTCTCTAAACCTTCTCAGAACGTAAACAAACGTTGAGTGGTACAAAGTTATCCCTGTTGCTGTCCTAGATTGTTTGTCCTGCTCTAGTCAGATCCCACACAGAACAACTTCAGAGAGACACGTGCCAGCATGTTGGCACTCGGGTGGTGTACAGTAATACATAGGTCCAGCTAGCTATAGTATGTGCCGCGCACTTCGAGCAAGTGTCTGTTAGTCTAAGGACAGTGCAGTGCAAACACTGAGTGAGAATTTTTTCAATTATAGCTAGCATCAGTTGCTTTAGCGCTGGCGAGGACTGACATGAGGTGAGTATGGAGCAACTCCAGAATAAAAGAAGATCCCTTAGAAAACCTGCTGACAGACGGCATCGTCCGGTACGATTTCCACATTCCAAAATCCGGGTACCGACGCCACCAGGAATCGAACCAGGATTGCCTTGGTTGGAGGCAAATGGTCTGAACGTTCGGCCACAGCTGTCCTTTTTGTGACTGAAGTAAAGACAGGAAAGCAAACATATAAATATATTACACACTAAAATTTAAGATACACAAGTATTACTTACCACGGAGCTTGATAGTTACTCACATGAAAGGACGAACGTAATAGGCGGAAGTGTGATTCGCAAAGTTTTGCCAAACAGGGCCCCAATGAAATATTACCACCTGCTTTATGCACAGATGCAGTGCAAGTGCAGAGCAAGTAAAATGGGTCATCTATTGCTGTGTGTCTGTATATAATTCCACTGCAGTGCAATCAGATGCAACACAGATGCAAATTTCGTTTCGCACCCGTTAAAAGCAATATTTATTCGGCTCCCAGGCCGACTTCTTCAAGTGAATAGTAAGAAGCTCCGGGGTACTGTGTAAATACTTGTATACCCTATTTTTAATACGTGCAGTGATTAATTGCGTAGTGTAAGAGGTCTTTGAAGTGATTTTCTTTTAAATAGTATATTTTTATTCTTTCTACAGTCTTCATCTGTGTAGTAGTAACGTGGAACTATTTATTTTGTTGTTTTTAAAATGTTGCGTGTTAAATGATGCCTATAATCTCAACAATGCTCAGGTAAGTGAGATGATGAATGGCATACAATTATATTTAGTTACAGGTTTAAATAGGTATTTGTAAATTAGATCACTGGAATATACTGTGGTCATTACATTGTAACATATTTTTCAGCAAGATAAGTAAAAGGAAGAGAAACAATGCTGTGTAATGTTCAGAGAACCCTAGGAAGTGTTTCAGTGGAGCGGCAGACTGCAGCGTCACACTAACGACCTTTGTAATTCTTTTTTAATAAATGTACTACAGTTTACAATTGCGCCACAAATTTACTGTCGTGGTTCACAACAATGATGTAAAATCATTGTCTTTGTAAAATGAGGTACTCAAAAAAATTAAGGTCTTTGAAAAAATCTAAGTAGCAAAGAGAATCAAGACAGACTGAAGTTTCCCTAAGAAACCATACGTTTGTAAAGCTGCCTTCCCAAGTAGGTACACCTGCTTTACAAGCCTATCTGCCTTACAGTGAGTAACGTGCTCATAATCTCCCAGTGAAACACCAGTGGTGTGCGGCCGAGGCATAGTGTACTTACTGTACTCTTGTAGGTACACTGGCACATGCGTTGTTATAATCCCCACTGACCCTCCATGTTGTTACAGTGCCAGGCTCACTTTCACAGTTTGTTTTCCATATTAAGTATTTCACTGTACTTATATTATTATTCAGAGATGATGTTAATATTGTTTAGGTTATCAATCAAAATTGTTATTTATTGTTTGATAATATTATTTAGAAGTATTTTCAATTATTTGATATAATCACTCAGAAGTAATTTTTTAATTTGATATTATTATTCAGAAGTATTTTTAGTTAAGTTATTTGATATCACTCAGAAGAATTCTTAATTTTTAATATATGTCACTCAGAAATATATAAAATAATTTGATATTATTACGAAATATTTTTAATTGATTGATATAATTACTTAGAAGAAATTATAATTATTTGGTATTATTATTCGGAAGTATCTTTCATTATTAAGTATTGTCACTCATTAGTAATATTAATATTTTGGTATTATTATTCAGAAGAATTTTAAATTATTTGATATTAAAATTAAGAATTAATTTTAACTATTTGATACAATATTATTCCAAGGTATTTTTAATTATTTATTATTATATAAATATTTTTCAGAAGTGTTTAAATTTATTTTAAAATATCACACAACTATATTTATTATTTGAAATTGTTATTCAAAAGTATTTTTTATTTGCTTGATATTGTAAGTCAGAACATTTTTTAATTGTTTTACATTATTATTCAGAGGTATTTACAATTTGGAATTATTCAGAAGTATATTTGAGTTATGATTATACACAAGTACAGTATATATAAATAGTCAATATTGTCACTCCAAACTATCTTTAACAATTTGAAATTGTTGTTCAGATATAGGTATTTTTAATTATTGGAAACTATAAAGAAGTACTTTTTAATACTTGAAATTGTCACTCATAAGTGTTTTTTACTTATTTGATAACATCACACAGATGCATTTTAAGATGATATTATTCAGAAGTATTTTTAATTATTTAATACTATCACTTAGAAGTATTTTAATTATTTTCTCTTATTATTCAGGCGTATTTTCAACTATTTGATATTATCACTCAGAAGTATTTGAAGCTATGACAAAAAGTGTTTTTAATTATTAGACTTTATCACTCAGAACAGTTTTTAATTATTTGAAATTATTACTCGCAAGTATTTTAATTATTTTATTTTATTTATAAGTATTTTTTATTATTTTATGTTATCACTCAGAACAATTTTTAAATATCTTATATTGTTATTCAGAAGTATATTAGTTATTTTATACAATCACTCAGAAGTATTTTTAATTAATTGATGTTATCAATCAGTTGTAATTTTAATTGTTTGATATTTTTATTCAGGTTTTTTAAAAATTAACTTGATATTATTATTCAGAAGTATATCTAATTATTTTATATTAGAATTAAGAAGTATGTATTTTCAATTACTTATTATTGTAATTCAGAAGTTTTTTAATTATTCATTATTTTCACTCAAGTATTTTTAATTTTTTAATATTGTTATTCAGAAGTATTTTTAATTATTTGATATTATCAGAAGTATTTTTAACTATTCGATATGATTATCGAGTAACATTTATACTTATTTCATGTAATTATTCAGAAGTACTTTTAATTATTTGCTATATTAATATTCACAAGTATTTTTAATTATTTATTTATTTGATGTTATTATTATGTTTTTTAATTATTTGATACTATCACTAACAAGTATTTTTTATTTGATGTAATTATTCAGAAATATGTTTAATTATTTGATATTAATATTCAAAAGTACTGTTAACCATTTAATATTACCAGTCAGATGTATGTATTTTGAATTATTTTGTATTATTCATAAGTTTTTAATTATCTGATAGTAACAATAATTTTTAAATATTTTATATAATTTTTCAGAAGTATTTTTTAATTTCGATATTAGCACACGAAGAATATTTATTTTTTTAATATTATTATTCAGAAGAATTTTTAATTATTTTAAGTTATTTTACAGAGACATTTTTTGCTATTTGAAGTTATTATTCACAAGTATTTTATTTATTTGACTTTCTGATTCAAAAGTGTTTTTAATCATTTGATATTACACTTTAGATGTAAGATTGATTTGATACTTTTTAATAATTTATCACAAGTGTTTCCAATTATTTGATATTATCACTCAGAAGCATATTTATTATTTGATAATATACACAGGAATTTTTACTTATCTGATATAATGACCTAATTATTTTATATTATCATTCATAAGTATTTTTAAATAATTATATTGTCACTCTCAAGTTTTTTATCTATATGACATACTCTAGACTTATTTTAAATTAATTGATATTGTTATTGAGATATGTTTTTAATTTTATGGTATCACTCAGGAGTATTTTTAAAAATTTGATAATATTTTTCGAACAGTATTTTTAATTATTTTGATATCACATAGGATTAAATTTAATTATTTGGTATTACTCAGAAGTAGTTTTAATTATTTGATATTATCAGTCAGAATTAGTTTTAATTAGGTATTGATATAATTATTCACAAGTACTTTTAATTTTTTGATATTGCTACTCAGAATGAGTTTTAAGTGTTTGATACTATTTTTTCAGAAGTAGTTTCATTTATTTGAAAATACATATCACTCTGAAGTAATCTTATTATGTTAATTATTTTTCTCAAGTAAGAATTTTTGCATAATTACATACTAGTATTCAGATTTATTTTTAAATATTTCATATCACTGAAATATATTTTTAATGATTTAATATTATTATTCAGAGTTATTTTTAATTTTTAAAAATTATTTTTCAAATGTAAATTTAATTATTTTATGCTATCACTCAAAAGTATTTTTAATTTTTTGACATTATTTTTTAATTAATTGATGTTCTGATCTAGAAGTATTTTTTGTTAATTTGATGTTATCACTCAAAAGTGTTTTTAATAATTTGATATTATACCTATATTTCAAGTGCTTTCTATTATATTATATATCATGCAGGAGCATTTTTATGACTTTGTGTTTTTATTCAGAAGTGTTTTTAATTATTTCTTATTATTCATAAATGTTTTTAATGATTTGAAATCATTATTTAAAAAAAAATTTTTAAATATTTTATGTTATAATTCAGAAGTATTATATTTTTTATATTACAACTATAAGTATTTTTCAGTATTGATACCATTATTCAGAAGTATTTTTATTATTTGAAATTATCACTCAGAATTATTTCTAATTATTATATATTACTAATCAGAAGTATTTTTAATAATTTGATACAAGTCAGAAGTATTTTTATTGTTTAATATTCTCACTAAAAAGTATTTTCAATTACTTAATATTATTATTTAGAAGTAAATTTTATTAATTGATATTATTATTCAGAAGAATTTTAATTACTTGATATCACTCAAAAGTATTTTTTATTATTATTTAATTTTATTAATCAGGAGTATTTTTAATTTTTTTATCATATCACACAGAAGAAATTTTATTATTTGGTATTATCGCTCACAAGTATTTTAATTATCTGATATTATTTATAAGTATTTATAATTATTTGATATCACTCAAAATAATTTTGAATTATTTCATATTATTATTCAGAAGTATTTTCAGTTATTCAATATTATCACTCAGATGTATTTTTTATAAATTAATATTTTAATGTGAAGTGTTTTTAATCATTTGATATTATTCAGAAATGTTTTAAATTCTTTGATATTTTTTCAGAAGTGTATTTTATTTATTTAATATTGTTAATGATAAGAATTTTTCTTTGTTTTATATAAGTCAGGTGTATTTTTATATATTTGATACTAACCAGAAGTATTTTTAGTTCATTGATATTAGAAATCAGAAATATTTTTAATTATTTGATATTATAATTCATAAGTTTATTTAATTGATTAATATTATTTATCAGAAGTATTATTCGTTATTTGGCATTAATATTCTAAATTTATTTTAGTTAGTTTACATTATCAATCAGAAATATTTTTAATGTTTTTTTTTTCAGAATAATTTTAAATTAGTTGATATTATCTCTCAGAAGTATTTTTTAGTATTTGATATTAGTATTCAGAATTATTTATAATAATTTGATATAATTATTCAGAAATATTTTTAATTATTTGATATCACTCGCAAGTATTTTCAATTAATTTGATATTATTACTCAGAAGTATTTTTAATTGTTTGATATTATCACTCAGAAATTGTTTAATTATTTGATATTGTTTTCAGAATTATTTTTAACTATTTGATATTGTCTCTCAGAATTATTTTGATAAATTGGGTGTATTTAAGAAGTATTTCAAATTTTTTATATTATCACTCACAAGTATTTTGAAATTTTTGATATAATACTTAATAAATATTTTTAGATGTTTGATATAATTATTTAGAAGTATTTTAAATTATTTGAAATTATGATTCAGATGTGTTTATATATATTTGAAATAGTTATTGAAAAGTGTAATTAATTATTTGATATTGTCATTCAAAAGTATTTTTAATAATATGATATTAATCTTTAGAATTTTTTATACTTGATTATATTTTGTCATAAATGTCTCCTTTTTTATTCTATTATTTAGCTGTATCATATTTAAACTATAAGTGTACGTTACTATCACTATTGAGGTAGATTATTACTATCAGTCCACTTGATTATCACTATTGAGGTAGATTATTACAATTAGTCCACATTAGTTGTCACTATTGGGTTATATTATTACTATTAGTGCACTTTACTATCACTATTGAGGTAGATTATTACTATTAGTGCACTTGACTATCACTATTGAGGTAGATTATTGCTATTAGTGCACTTTACTATCACTATTGAGGTAGATTATTACTATTAGTCCAATTGATTATCACTAATGAGGTAGATTAATATTATTATACTCTGTCCACTCTAAGGTTGCAGCAGAAATAAACAATTCAAACGAAATAAATCAAAGCAAAATTAATTATATCTTGATTTCTTACATTGTGGCTGTGACGTAGCATAGTCGCCTTGCATTTTTCAACATTTCAAATGAAATTTACGCTGTGCGAAAAAAGTTATTGACATTCACTTGGATGAATGAGCTGCAACCTTAGAATGGATAGAGTATAGTGCACTTTACTATCACTATTGAGGTAGATTATTGCTATAAGCACACTTGATTATCACTATTGAGGCAGATTACTACTATTAGTGCACTGTACTATCACCATTTAAGTAGATTATTAATATTAGGCCACTTGATTATCACTATTGAAGTAGATAATTACTATTACTGCACTTGACTACCACTATTGAGGTAGATTATTAATATTAGTCCATTTGATTATCACTATTGAGGTAGATTATTACTATTAGAACACGTGATTATCACTATTGAGGTAGATTATTACTATTAGTGCACTTGACTATCACTATTGAGGTAGATTATTACTATAAGTGCACTTTACTATCACTATTGAGGTAGATTAGTACTATTAGTCCACTTGACTAACACTATTGAGGTAGATTATTACTATTAGTCCTCTTGATTATCACTATTGAGGTAGATTATTACTATTAGTCCTCTTGACTATCACTATTGAGGTAGATTATTACTATAAGTGTACTTGAATATCACTATTGAAGTAGATTATTACAATTAGTCCACTTGATTATCACTATTGAGGTAGATTATTACTATTAGTCCACATTAGTTATCACTATTGGGTTATATTATTACTATTAGTGCACTTTACTATAACTATTGAGGTAGATTATTATTATTAGTGCACTTGGATATCACTATTGAGGTAGATTATTACTATTACAGCACTTGGTTATCACTACTGAGGTAAATAATTACTATTAGTCCACTTGACTATCACTATTGAGGTAGATTATTACTATTAGCACACTTGATTATCACTATTGAGGTAGATTATTACTATTAGTGCACTTTAACCATCACTATTGAAGTAGATTATTACTATTAGGCCACTTTATTATCACTACGTATTGAGGTAGATAATTACTATTACTGCATTTGACTATCACTATTGAGGTAGATTATTACTACTAGCACACTTGATTATCACTATTGAGGTAGATTATTACTATTAGTTCACTTGGTTATCACTATTGCATTATATTATTACTATTAGTCCACTTTACTATCACTATTGAGGTAGATTATTACTATTAGTGCACTTGACTATCACTATTGAGGTAGATTATTGCTATTAGTGCACTTTACTATCACTATTGAGGTAGATTATTACTATTAGTCCAATTGATTATCACTAATGAGGTAGATTAATATTATTATACTCTGTCCACTCTAAGGTTGCAGCAGAAATAAACAATTCAAACGAAATAAATCAAAGCAAAATTAATTATATCTTGATTTCTTACATTGTGGCTGTGACGTAGCATAGTCGCCTTGCATTTTTCAACATTTCAAATGAAATTTACGCTGTGCGAAAAAAGTTATTGACATTCACTTGGATGAATGAGCTGCAACCTTAGAATGGATAGAGTATAGTGCACTTTACTATCACTATTGAGGTAGATTATTACTATAAGTGCACTTTACTATCACTATTGAGGTAGATTAGTACTATTAGTCCACTTGACTAACACTATTGAGGTAGATTATACCTATTAGTGCACTTGATTATCACTATTGAGGTAGATTATACCTATTAGTGCACTTGATTATCACTATTGAGGTAGATTATTACTATTAGTCCTCTTGACTATCACTATTGAGGTAGATTATTACTATAAGTGTACTTGAATATCACTATTGAAGTAGATTATTACTATTAGTTCTCTTGATTATCACTATTGAGGTAGATTATTAATATAAGTTCACTTTACTATCACTATTGAGGTAGATTATTATTATTAGTCCAATTGACTATCACTATTGAGATAGATTATTACTATAAGTGCACTTGACTATCACTATTGAGGTAGATTATTACTATAAGTCCACATGATTATCACTATTGAGGTAGATTATTACTATTAGTCCACTTGATTATCACTATTGAGGTAGATTATTACTATTAGTCCACATTAGTTATCACTATTGGGTTATATTATTACTATTAGTGCACTTTACTATAACTATTGAGGTAGATTATTATTATTATTGCACTTGGATATCACTATTGAGGTAGATTATTACTATTACAGCACTTGGTTATCACTACTGAGGTAAATAATTACTATTAGTCCACTTGACTATCACTATTGAGGTAGATTATTACTATTAGCACACTTGATTATCACTATTGAGGTAGATTATTACTATTAGTGCACTTTAACCATCACTATTGAAGTAGATTATTACTATTTGGCCACTTGATTATTATTACTACGTATTGAGGTAGATAATTACTATTACTGCATTTGACTATTACTATTGAGGTAGATTATTACTATTAGTCCATTTGATTATCACTATTGAGGTAGATTATTATTAGTGCATTTGGTTATCACTATTGCGTTATATTATTACTATTAGTCCACTTTACTATCACTATTGAGGTAGATTATTACTATTAGTGCACTTGGTTATCACTATTGCATTATATTATTACTATTAGTCCACTTTACTATCACTATTGAGGTAGATTATTACTATTAGTGCACTTGACTATCACTATTGAGG
>PNEQ01010839.1:0-38345 GCA_003012365.1 Medauroidea extradentata
GAATTCTGGGTAATATGAACTCCCGAAAAATAGGACATGTTCTATTACGTTTTTGGGTAACGTTTCGGGTACAAAATCTGCCATGCCCAGAACCAAACCCCTTGTGGAGGTGCTGGAACTGCATTCAGACGGAAGCAGAAATGCTACCAGAAAATGGGCATAGAAACTGCTATGAAATTGGGCATCGTGTGAGGCCGGCGTAAGGAACCATCCCAGCATTCGCTTAGAGTGATTTCGGAAAACCTTGAAAAACCGAAATTGGGATGTTCGGAGCCGTATATCGAACCCGGGTCCTCTTGAAAGCGAAGCGAGTGTTGTACCACTACTGCACTATGCTCGGTTATTAAATATAAAATATATATTAATGTCCTCCCGTGATGTGAACTTAGGTGTATCGCTCATTTCCACTGCTTCTTTGATAATTATATATTAAGCCTAAACGAGAGCATGTATGAAACAATATGTTCACAATTATTGTCTAAATTTGTTTTATAGTCCATTTCATATAAGTTTGGATATATTTGATAGTAGCTTATGGGCAATAATTTGTAATATTTTGTTACTTGTGTCACTACACAAGACAAACTTTGCAGTAAAAATGCCGAAATGGATCTGTCAGGTTCATTTTAGAGTTTCAAGGAAACAAATTAGACGACATAGTAAAACTTTATAAACAAACTGTATGAAAGTTTCTTTCTATAATTTAGGATTTTAAAAATAGCTAACATTCAAGTAATCTAGTAGAAATGAAGGATCCAGGGGCGTAGCCAACAATTTTTTTCAGGGGGGGATATTACCCATTCATGACAATATGTAGAGGAAAGGGGGTCCGGGGTTCCTTCCCTGGAAAATTTGGTTTTTTTTAGGTACAAAATGGTGCTACTAAAGAACTTTGCGAACCAAAAAAATTATACCTATACCACTTTAATAATTAAATAAATTTTATTACTTTTAATTTAATTTTAACATTTCCATAGAATTTCGGGGGGTGGGGGTATATACCGATAACCCCCACCCCTAACTACGCCCCAGGAAGGATAACTGCCTTAAAATTGTTTACGGGGATTATTTATTGTTTGTCTTTCCTTTATGATTTAAATTTTTCATGTTAGTTTGATGTACTGTGTTGCTACTGTTTCTTCCTATTAGAGTAAGTGATTTGTTTGGAACATCCCGTCGGACTTAACAACACGTACAACATTCTTGCATAAGATTTATATTTAACCTGAAGCCACATGATCATGTGTCTCCATTTTACGATAACTTTAATTGGTTACGACTAGACGAGCGACGTCATTTACAGTCTTATACTCACTTGCAAAATTACCATCTATAACACCAGTTTACTTACATGCTTGTCCAAAATATTGGGAAATGATAACAATATTAACACTCGTGTCAAAACGATGGTTTACGTAACTCAAGCAATGACAATTCCTTCACTATTTCTGTTGCAAGACCTTGGAATAATTTACCTTTGAATATCAGGAACTCGGCAACACTGATAACCTTCATACGCAGTACAATCAAACATATCAAGCCACATTTTTGGAAATTCACTGGTGAATCCCCCAGTGATCGAAGCACCGATGTTCACCGGTTGAGGCCATTATCGAAAATAAGGTTGACAGTTTTTTGAAAATTTTTCGTTACGGATGAAATGAGATGAATCTACTAATGTTGTGTAACATTATACCACGATATAAATCCATTTTAGTATCGTATGTAATGGTAAATATAGTTTATAATTTAAATGTACGAATTAAATAAATAATTAATTTCTGAAGTAGGTACATATTTTAAAATACAAGAATTTTCAATACGAAAAAAATATGATAATTTTGCTTTCTTTGACCTTATATTCCTCAATTATTAAATTTATTTAAAAACATTTTTGCGAGATTGTGTTCAAAAGTTTACAGTTGGAAATTCTGGTGCACGTCCACCAGACTCACAAGATTTTCAGGTCGGTTGAACCAGTGTATCCATCGATTCAACCGGTTCAGAGCAAAAATGTAATTTACGAACTTCTGGTGTACAGCAATGGACGCACTGGTGAATTTCCGTATTCGTGGAAGACAATTCGTAAATGATTCCATAAATTCAAGTCACCCACACATCAGTAAGTCCTTCACACTTTCTTTAAATTTCTCTCTGCTGTACACCACATATATTTTTACTATATTTTTTGTGAATCGATTTTAAAGTAAGTTAGTTTATTATTTATTTATTTGCTACAGTTTCAGATTTATCAACTTATTTAAATTGATTTTTATTTTTCTCTTATACTGCAATGCACAAGTAATTTGCATTATTTATCTCATTCTTGTTTGTTGTATAACTTGTCGATAACATATTATACTGTAAGCTGCAAGTCTATTCCAGGTTTTAGATTCCTTTTCGTTTAAGTTTTATCACAGCTGTCATCTAGTTTAATTTTAACACTGATAATTCAACACGATTAGTAATTAGTTACTATTTTTTGTTGTTTCTAGTCACATTTTAAGTAATATTGTTATTGCTACCCTTGTACATGTGATATTTGCTTGAAATTTAGTCACGTGTAAGAAAAGGCATTTAACCTTAACTTCGCCAAAAAAATGAAAGCCGAAATAAATAAAATAAAAGGATGTGTTTTGGTCTAAACAGAACTTGGTCGTTTTTTTTTAATTGCACCCTCATTGTTCGCCGCCACCAAGACAAAAAAAAATAGTGGCCAAAAATCGTACACCATACATATTTGCTTTATTGATTGCATAAATATTCTTCGACTGAATAGAAAGAACGATATATTAGGAATGCCTTTATAAGTTTTTACAAATTTTTAATTTTGAAAAATTAATGTTCTGTGATAGCACTAGAAGTTTGCTGTTTGTTAAACAATTTGGTGGCATGAAAGTCCTTTCAAGTTAACAAGGATTAACAGAGTTTTTACTTCTTGTATTTTGTTGATGAAAATGTTCATTTCAGCGAAATTAGTTCTGTTTCTTCGGAATGAATGTGAACTAGTAAATATGTTTATAAGATTGAGTCATTACTTTCCAATTTTTAAATTGAATTGAATTAATTATTGGCTTTAGGTCCAAAGAGCAATTGTCAACATCAGGTACAAGAAAGTAGCAAACAACAAGAACAATCATTGATACAAAACATCAAGCATAGTACAGTAAGAAACATTGATACAAAACATAAAAAGGCCAGATCAACAGTACAATTAAGATAGTCATCTAGATTATAAAAAGGGGGGTCAACTAGTGATCTAAACAAAGTGGTTTTAGACTTGTGCATACTAATAGCAAAGACTCTGGGATCAAGTTTATTGGACAAACACGAAGACATGATTCATAATTATTTTTCACTTTAGATATTAGAACATGAGCTTTGCTTAACAAATAACTGTAACGAGTATTAAGCTGGATTCACAACCACCACTTAGCATACGCAGACGCACGTACTTATATGTAAAAGTAGAAACACCGAGTGTACATGCTAGCATTAACATCCTCGCATAGTGTGCGTACATGTGTAGTAGATCATGTCAACTTTCTACATATGCTAAGTGGTGGTAGTGAATGCAGCATGTGTAAATGTAAGAATCAATGAAATATTAATTTATATTTAGAATTCATTTATCTTGTGGTCATAAATTATTAAATTCGCTGCGAAAAGTACAAATAAACTATGATAATCTATTACTGATATTTTGTTATGACATAAACATTTTCCACGCATGTCTAGATTAAAAATTGTTGTGAATCCAATCTATAATACGTAATGTACGTGCGTGTGTTTGTACATATGTTAATTGTGGTTATGAATCTGGCGTCATGACAGTGAATATCATTACCTTTAAAATAGCTATTTGAATTGCCTTAACATAAAGCAAACATACATAAATATACAAATTAATTTCAGTTAGAATTTGTTCCTCGAGACCGCTGGGGTGGAGGGGTCTACAAGATACCAACTAATATGCCATTTTCCTATGGGTAGAATTTCCCCAGAATATTTTTATGCAGTGCTGTGATTATTCACACCTATAACAGAAAATTATGTTTTAAACATCATTGCCAAATTAAAAAACAAAAACTCTCATGGTTTAGATGAAATCTCAACCTCACTACTAAAACACTGTTCTCATATTGTCAAATACACTCTAATGTACTGGATAGACTTAAATGGGCCAAAATTATACCAGTACACAAAAAAGGTGTGACAACAGACACGACAAATTACAGACAGGATCTATAAAGACAAGGTATAATCATTCGCCATTTTGGGTCTTTCGCGGCTACCGCAAGCCAAGTCATGCTCGCGCGCCCGAAAAATCGCAGAAACCTAACTCATCACCAATCGAAAACTATTCGGTCAATCGACTTTAAAAAAATTACAGAATATTAACGAACTGTCCTGCCAATGACGTTATTCATTAATTTTCTTTATGTCGGTTATTTACTATGTAAAAAAGTTTAACAACGGCATGGCAATTTTTGACCGGGAAATGCAGGGTAAAATATAGTAAGCGAGAAACTGTTTTGTTTTACGAGACAGATGGGGGGTGTCAGTGGACAAAGCAAAGTGAATAGTATAAAAGTAACATTTATGCCTCTCTTGACGTGTTCCGCGAATCGCTGTTGTTTTGGCGGCAGGTTGAAGACAGAATATCTCTGGCGTGCGGTGTCTCGCCGTCTAGCTGAACGACCTGACTACGAATTATACCTTGGTTTATCTTCATAGTATTTAAGACATTAATTTTAACTCTACATTTTGTATTTATTATGTTTTCAACTTTCAATAACTGATTTTAGGTTTATATACAAAAGTATACATTATCGAACGTAAATAAACTTACAAAATCAAATATTGAATAGAAAATTAAAGCACCATCCTTAATTTCACTAAAGATAGTTTTTGAAATCTACAGTTTTTTTTTTTTTTTTTTTTTTAAATAATTTAAGATGTTGATTCTCCTACAAAATAGGCGTAGGCCTACATGCAACTGGAAATATATTGTTTTTATTTTCTTAAAGGCTCATTTTCAACAATTGGTGGTAAATGCATAAAAGATAATTCATCTGATTTCTATATTAGGGTTTTTAAAGGTATCGTTAACTCATTGAAAAGCAAATGTAATATTTTTAACTTTGTGCTATTTGTTATTCATACTAATATTATCGAGGCTTCAGTAGTAAAAGAGGCAGTTATCACATTTAAAAGTACAGCTTTCATCCAATTTATTTAACATTCTAAAAAATTTCATTTTTGTTACAAATAAAATAATGTAAATTTTTAAAGAAAGTGATTCGAGAAAATTGGCCATATTATAAATTATTGGCATGTAATAGCAAACACTTTAGTATTTTGTGTTACTAATGCAAAATACATTATTACCAATCGGACAGATCGATGCATCTCTATTCTGTTGCTAAAACGTTAGTTTGAAGATTTATACGTAATTTGTCCTAAAGCTGTAAACACAAATAGTTGCTGCTAATGAATTTGTTTTTAAACTGAATTCATTGAGGTTTCAAGTTTGTTTACTAACTTAATATGAATTTCAGTTTTGTTTTAAGTAAATCTACACTAAATATTAAAACACACTGCCTAACATGTAGCTATGTGAATAATTATTTTTGTGCTGTAGCTGCCCTTCTCTCGCCACGTGCAGACAGTATATAGCCACGCTGATTTATAATGTCAGGATAATAAATACAAATCTTTCTTCACACACATGTGCACATACTTTTTTTTTTAATTCCAATGAACAAACACGTTTGATATAGTCTATGACTTAAATGTCTGAAACATAGCATGCCTTCTTTTATGCCCACTAAGCCAAGCTAACAAACACTACATTTCCGTAAATTTGTGGAAAACAGTATGGAGAAGTGCCGCTAATTTAGCGTAGCGTACCTCGTAAATAAAACACACGGTATTTTACTTCTGTACCTAAATACTCTCTGTAAACATGTTGGATATAAATTTGTATTTAGAAGTTTTTTCCTTTTTACTGCATGTCTGTAAATAACACAGTTATCGCCCAATACAGTTAATGCGGGAATTGTAATTTCTGTTCTATATCTACGTTATCACGATGCATATTTATAAAGTAGGAACTAAATACTTGTGAGAACAAGGTTACATACAAAAGGCTATTAAGAACTACAGTGAACCTTGTTAATAACATAAACCATGTAAATATATAGATAGTAGGCATAGGAATATTTCGCGAGTTCAACGACATGCGTGTAGGAATCCATTTTCCTGTTTATACACAAGCCCCGACCGTTTGTCCATTAGCTGCTACTCACTGCAACAACAGACATGAACTAATAGACGGGACTCGAGTATGCATAGGACAGTGGATTATAACACGTCGGCCATTGAACTCGCGAATTATTCATTTCCCTAACATTAGTTACCAAATATGTGTTTTAGAATAAGGGTATGTACATGAAACAATATTGTTCGAAACACATTTATTACTTGACTACTTAAAATAAAATATATACTTGTACTTATACAACGATAAACAGATAAGTGTAGTTCATTTCGTGATTGTTGTTTATTGTCTTAAAAATTCATGTGACAGTTGCGGCAGATCACAGGTCGCTCTTACAGGGACGAACTTGGTAATGCAAGGGATGTGAACTCAAAATAGTTGTCGGTTGATTTTTTTAATGTTGTATATTCATTTGGGATATAATTGAAGTTCTATGCTTAATGGACTTAAACAAAAATGTAAATAAAAGATGAAATATGTATGGAACTGCTTCTGCAAAAAAAAAAAACTAAGACATAATTCCTATTTGCATAAACAATATTTATTTTAAGTTATGAAAGATTGTGTTAAACTGTAAGCAAAATAACAAAAAAAAAAAAAACTTCCCTACTAGCACAGCAAGTCCCCAGGTTGTCCTAGGGACATCCTTTGAGGATATTCGGGTACATGCGATCCTCGGGATGTCCTAGGGATGGATATTTCGGATGTCCGAGAGCTCCGAAAAACCATGTCCCTAGGATGTCCCAAGTACCTCCTCGAAAAGTACATCTCATCCCAGGAAGCTCCTTAAAAGACGAATTTGTGTCATCCTAAATTCCTTACAGGGAGCTCCCACGGAGCTCCTCTGAGGAACTCCCAGGGATGTCCGAGCAGGAACTCCCAGGGATGTCCATGCAGGAGCTCCCTGGGATGTCCGAGCAGATGCTCCCTGGGATATCCGAGTTGGTGCTCCCTGTGATATCCGAGCAGGTGCTCCCTGGGATGTTCGAGCAGGAGTTATCTGGGATGTCCCAACAGGCACTACTTGGGATGTCCGAGCAGGAGCTCCCTGGGATGTCCGAGCAGGTGCTCCCTGGGATGTCCGAGCAGGAGCTCCCACGGATGTAGTGGATTTCTAGGCAATATCCTAATATGACCACTAGATAACTCACGATATTATTTAGATATACATGAGGTTTGTTGCAATTAATTTAGTAGATAACTCATAACATTTATATATGCCGTAAGAAATTAGTAAATTTATTAATTTCGACACACATATTTTATTATCACTGGTAGACTTTTGGAAGTTGAAGCATTTAAAAAATTTTATTACAGACGAATTGTTTATTCAAAAGATTTTAAGAGGCTACATTAACAGTTATGTGTATTTGACTGTGTGTTAAATACGAAGTTTACATATCAACAAAACAAATACATTTGTTTTCTTTTGTGTTAAATACTTAACTTTAACTTTTGCTGTTGGAATAAGCTACTAGGGATGTCCCAGGGATGCATTTAATACAGGTCCCAGGGAGCTCCTAGGGATGTCCCAGGGACGTGTTTAATACAGGTCCTAGGGAGCTCCTAGGGATGTCCCAGGGATGTGTTTAATACAGGTCCCAGGGAGCTCCTAGGGATGTCCCAGAGATGTGTTTAATACAGGTCCCAGGGAGCTCCTAGGGATGTCCCGGGGATGCATTTAATGCAGATCCCAGAGAGCTCCTGAGGATATCTTGAGGATGTGTTTATTACAGATCCCAGGGATGTCCCAGGGATGTGTGTGCCACACATCCTAGGGATGTCCGTAGGTAGTACTTTTCCATGAACTTTTCCTACATAAAAAGGACTTGAAATGGACTTCCCTAGGACGCCCTATGGACGACAGTTCCCACATCCTACGGACGTCCTCAGGATGTCTGAGTGCTGGTAGGGACGTTATGGGCATATTTGCAGATCTTACCAAGGCCTTCGACTGTGTGAACCACTGCTTACTGCTAATAAAACTTGAGGCTTATGGCATAAGGGATATACCACAAAAGCTATTTAAATCATACTTGGAAGACCGCAAACAAGTAACATCAATACATAACTGAGGCACATACATAAATTCCATATTAAGTCCAATGCCTGTCTCCATTGTGGTACCATAGGGCTCAATTCTAGGACCAATTTTATTCATAGTTTTTTAAATGATCTGCCACTGTCCATCCAAAAAGGAGAAGTAATTATGTTTGCCGATGACACAAATATATTAGCAACAGCTGTAAACAAAACTGAACAACTAAATAATGAAAACTCTATATTAAAAGCAGTTAGTAACAGGTTTCATAATAATAAATTAGTCCTTAATATATCCAAATCTACAATAATGCAATTTTCACGAGTAGCTAGTCAAGTCAGCAAACATGAAGTTGCCCCTGTAAATGGTACACAACTCAACATAGGTCTACAAACACCTAAACTGGCACATGCACATGGATATAATATATAAAAAATTGTGCTCTATGTGCTATGTACTATACACCATTAAGAAAATCTGCTCTCTAGTTGTAGTTATGGCAGTATACTTCTCAAATGTACAGTCTATACTTTCATTCGGAATTATTTTCTGGGGAAACTCTACCAAATGGAAGACCGTGTTTAAACTAAAATATATATATATATTAAGAATATTTAACCAGTAAAATCCATAGGAGTCTCTGAAAACCATTGTTTAAAGAAATAAACATTATGACCCTACCATGCCTTTACATATTTCATACAACACTCTACACATTGAGAAATTCTAAGTTACTGCATCTAACAGAAATACACACAGCTACCCAGGGCCACCGACAGGAATTATGGGCACCTGGGCAATTTAAATTCTATGCCCCCCCCCCTTATTTTTTATCATTAAACAACATGGAACACTTTGGCAAATAAAATATCTACTTAACATTCGAAACATATGTTTGAAAATTAACATTCAAACAATAAGATTATAATGAAATAAATAAACAGTATGTTTAGGCTAAATAATACTTAAATAAACATAGGCCTGAAGTTTAAATACTCAAAAAACATGAAACTATTTTTAGCGATGACTTACCATTACATTGACATAGAAGCCCTTTGAGTAAGCAATACAAATCAATGTCCTTTTGCATTTTTTGTTACACACCACAGTACGGTATTTCAAAACACAAACATTTATAAATTTTTAGACAATAAAGAATAAAAATTCTTAGAATTTTTTTGTAGATTCTTTCCATTCTTATGTTTTGTAGATAAAACAGTTCTAGGAAAAGTCCTTTTTCCATCACTTGGCAAATTTTCGGGCAATTTAGGAGGACCTCTGCGTACAATGGTCTCAACAAGATTTGCATTTAAGTATAAACTCTATAATTTTCCAAGGTCGGAAGAAACATGCAAAGGTGACGTTGAAAATGAGTCAGAGCCAGACAAGTCAGTTTTACTTCCACATTCTGTATGGACCTCTGTGCCAATTAACTCGTCCTCTCCCGAACATAACGTCTCTGTGTCAGCATTGTTGTACGTTGCCAATTGCGGCTGCAAAATATTAACTATTTAACGTTGTGATATAAACGAATCGCTGCTAGAACTTGGTTTATTTATGACATCATTTTCATCATTCACTTTAATACCAACATCAAACAGTTTCCTACAGCCTTTCTTACTGACCTCTAATTTTTTTCTCGTTCCTTTCGTTTCTGGGCTCCTGATTTATGCTTGTAATGTTCCATGTTCCCTCTTCACAAACACTCGCAATTCGCAAGCTCAAGACAGTAGGCCTACCTATTGTTAAATAATAAAGCTATATATTCAACGTCACCTTTAAAACCATTAACAGAAATGTTGCATCGTGAACATGCACACACCTACAATCGCGCGCGAACAAAGAGTAAATAAAGACTGTAGGCGTAGCAAGTGTAGACCTACTCGTGCGGTGCGGGCCCGCGAGAAGGAACAGGGTGAGGGAGGTAACGGGTGCAGCTCAGACAGACAGCAGAAAGCAACAGGTGACACTAATCCCCATTGGCGCCGGGTGTGGCTTGTAGGAAGGAGGTGGGGAGGGACATCTATTGTGCTGTTTATTCCGGCGATTTCTGCTGTTCCGCAAGACATTAGGTGCGGATATAGAATCTTCTTTATATTTCATATTTCCGTGTATGTGTTTTTTTTTTTTTTTTTAGTTTTTTTATTGGTAGCTGGTTTTTTTTAAAACTTTGACCGGGGCCCTTCATCCTCTCGGGTCCGTGGTCATTTGCCCCTTTTGCCCGCCGCCCCTCTCGGTGGCCCTGCAACTACCAAACCATAAAACAATATGACTTGCATACAGTCTCTCATAGAACAACATTATTTGAACAAGGCCCTCACTACAGCAGTATCAAGCTAATAAACACGTTACCTAATGCATTAAAGGAAATAAAACAATGTAATGTACCGTATTTAAACAGAGCTAAGAAAATTTGTTAGCAACAATCCTTTCTATTCTGTCAAAGAATACTTCAACGGATAACGTTGAACCAAATCTTTGTTTTAACATGATATGTACATTGACTTATATAATTGTGTTTTGTGAATAGTGAAAACGGTGTAAATAGGTAGGCTTGAGTTAAGAAGTTAATATGGCACTTTCAAGGCAGGAGTAAATACAAAAACTGTGGTTAATTGAAATTGGATGACAAGTGTATAAATTGTGGGCTTAAAGAATATGAATGTCTTGTAAGCTTTGTGCTTATCAAAAAATTTGTGTATAATATACACATTATTATAACATAACATTATGTTCAGTGTTTGTTTATGTTCTGCATTTGTTTATGTTCTGCATTTGTTTATGTTCAGTGTTTGTGAATGTTCTGTGTTTATGTTCTATGTATGTGTAACTGGCAACTCCCTTCCAGTATTTACGGGAGGATACGGAGGCAAACAAATAAATAGGCCTAAATATATGTTTTTGGCGCTGCTGTTACGGCGGTCGGCTCAAACTTCGCCACTTCCTCCCCCACAATAGAACAATTTATCAAAACGTATTTTTTTATCAATTTATGAAATACTTCCTTCTTTCACAAATTTAAGAAAAGGCTCCAGCAATCTTTATTTATTTTATAAATTTAACAATGGAAAAAAAGTGGACGGAGTTTGAGTCCGGCCGCCTGGAAAACAGCGCCAAAAAGTACGACATTCTTGGTAACTTGACGAACTACAGCCAAACAACAAGGGGGTCAAGCAAAATACATTGTTAGATAGGCGAGTGTCCAGGTTCTTCTACGACCGTGGCCCAAATCAACTGTATTTTTTTACCATGACTTATCCAATACTTTTGTAGAAAAAAATGTAATTACACAAAAAAATCTTATGCTTGTATCAATGTACTATAGCTACAGATAATATATTGAAGTCTTCTTCTGACATGCGAGCAATTTCAATGCTGATGTAATCTGCAAACAAAGTACATGTAAAGGCCTGGTCACACATATCTAACAAGGAATAGCAGGGGTCCGAGAATTGAACTTTGGGGAACACAAACCCTTTACCAGGCTTTAAACAAATAACGCTAGTTTCTTTCTCAGGCGAACTTATTGTCTGTAAGATAGATACTCCTTATTCCATAAAATTGTAGTCTTTTCAGAAGTACCGTAACTCATGATTGGCATAGACAAAAAAGCTTTGTAGTCTCAAAAAATTCCGACTGCTGGCAGTTTTTTTTAACGAAGTACATTTAAGATACTTGTAGTTGGTATATTACATCATTAGTGTACCGAACTTGGCTTAAAAGTATTAAATCGATTTTAGCAAACGTGAAAGTACTTTATGAGAATTCACTTCATTTGACATTTTGACTGTCATATCACAGTTGTATTTATAGTGGCATCTGGCGGCAAAATGGAGAAGCAGTTTTGCTTCCTGTTGGTCGAAGGTCAGTGGCACGATTGCTTGAGATGTTCAAAATGAAGTTCAATAATTGTATTATTCGTAAAGATTACGGCAACGAATATGGATGAGTTGCAGGTGCTAGCAGCGTACACACAAATTGCATTATGAATGTGCACCGGGTGATTTTTAGGGTAAGTGGCGATGATGCACAGTTTCACTCTTCTGTTTTCAAATATACATAAACGTCGATTTTATTTATCGTTTAGATGTTTGGTTTATTATTGTTTGTCCTATTTAGTGTATTAGTTTTCGTGGTTTGTTGATTTAATGCAACCCCAAGGAATATTACCAGTGATACGACTAGCTGAAATAGTGAGGTTTTGACACTTCATCTGTAGTTGTTGACGGCTGTCAATGTTGGTAAACAGCCTAATTTGTACTCGTTTTGGACATATGCCTACGTGACAATAGGGGGCGTACCCATTATTGTGTATTTATGTCATTACTAATAAATAGTATAGAGATAGTCATAGTTATCATTTGCTGAAAATAAATTTCGCTTAATAGCACTAATATACCAAGTATGTAATAGTGTGAATCTAGCTTAGAAACTTGTACATCATACAATTTCACTAGCTTTGAATTGTCTTTTAAGGTTTTAAGTCGTCCTAATCATAACTAATTAAAATGTGAATATGGACTAGTATTATATATGACGAATTTTGGTGATGGAAAAGATTTTTAGGCTAGAATGAGAAAGTTGTTTGTTTTGATTATTAAATTTATAATTTAAACTTGGATAGCATAGTTAATGTGGTTAGTAAACAAATATGTGATTATAGCCTATTGGTTGTGTTGCATGATTTCACAGTTCTTCTTTTACCTATTTAGGTGTACAGTATTGTGTCTGTGATATATTTACACCAGTACAAAGTAAAAAAAATGTCCATATAAAGCATGAACATCTCTTGGTCACATGCAGCTAGTAGTTATTTTCTGTGTTCGTGTTCGGTGATAGAAGTCGCCACTTTCGTAATTAGGATATATTTTTACAGAAAGCAAGAATGACGACAAAATTGTATCATGCCTTAGATTTCAACTTTTTTGCTTATTTAATACAGGTCTACACAGTGAGAAGTAATAAGGTGCTATTGCAGTGCCAACATAAAATCAGACTTTGCTTTACCCATTTAGTTGCCCAGGTGCACCAAAGGCTAGATCAGTGTTACTCATTTAATGGATATAAAGCTTTCCCACTCTCAAAAAACTCAGTAGTCAGTAATCAAAATCAATTTTTAACGCTTGTTAATTTAGGGGCCAACTGATTGTTAACACCCCACATAACCTACTTTGGAGTAGGTACTGTACTGACTTAAATGTGTGTGTTACAAAAAAAAAATATTTAGAAATAATTGTCTATTTAGGCATAGTTGCATAGTTATAGTGATAATAATTTCGTAAACGTAAGTACAAGTGTTGAAGGTCTTTTACAGTGTCAAATATTTTATGTATAGGCTTTTAGCTGTACAATAAGTGTTAGTTTATCCCGAAAGAACTAACAATTACCACATACCAGTAAATTGAATCAATTTTGACTAGCATCCTAACCTAACAAATCAGCATTAACAATTTAGAACACAGCATTTTCAGACATTGTAAACGAACTTAAATTTGAGGGGTTTTAAAAATGTTTAAACTAGCTGAGTTTTTCGTCTATCTCATTTAAAGCCCTGTACACATGGGCATCTTTCTTGTACATGAAATTGAGCATCAAATGTGTACAAGAAAGAGAACACTAGCTAGTATCCTACAAAATTGTTAAGTTCATACGGCCAACTTTCATGTACAATCTGGTGTACACCATTAAAATTTTGAATACTGGTTTTAAGGCTGCGTTTCAAGTATTGTAGATAATAAGATCAATATTTGCTGTACTAGTACCAAAAATAAGCTTCAAATTGTAAAGTTGGAAGTATTGTTCAAGTTGATCATATCCAGATGTAAAATGACATGGTGTACGATCAGCAAATATTCCTTTAATAGCATCTTTTGCTCAGCTATGACACAATTTATTTTAAAATGCTTCGTATTTGTAAGCTATTTTGTTTAAAACCATTCACGCATGCATAAAAATTGTTTGTTTATATTCAACTAGTACAAGAAAGATAATGAAAAATAATACCATCCCTATCCCGCACCAGCTAGTATACAAGTACTTGTATGCTAGTCACTAGTATGCTCAGTGGCAGTACACTCAATACAAGTTCGCTACAAGTCGAGGTGAACAAGAAAGTGTTCACCTTCTTGTACAAGAAAGATGGCAGTGTGTACTGGGCTTAAGATATCAAAATATGCACGTAGTAATTAGCAACTGCAAATTTTTATAGTCTACAACATTAAGATAACAATTTTAAATCTCAAGTCTAATTTAGCCTACAAGGAAGCTCTTGTATGTAATTACCAGAATATAATTTAATAAACCAATTTGTTGTTTAAGAATTGAGCTGTGAACTAGAAATTTTTTAAGATCGGGCTTAAGATAGTTGTGTTTATGAAAGGTGAGGTAGGAGGGTAATTAATGTAGAAGTTCTATTGCATGTTGCTGGTTTGTTATCTGCTGCCCATTTTTCACCGAAAAATATAAGTACTAGTTGCAGGAATATAATTTTAATAGCAATGCCACCAACAGTTGAAACAATAAGCAAGTGATCCAAACACATTGGCTTGCACCCAAACAATATTATTATTCTCGTGTCAGCAACATCTACAGAAAACTGATAAAATTACATTAAATAATATTACAGAGGTACCTAGCTAGCGGCTCTGTATCACTGTGAGCATGTTTTGAAACTAAGGTGGCAAACATGATTAAGGCATACATACCTACATTTTTTTTGAAAGACGTATATTCAGTGAACAATTTTTCTCATGTATCTAGACTCATATGCAGCATTCACATTTGACACATTATAAAATTTGTATGAGATTTTCATGTCAACTCTAATGATAAGATATCAAAACAATATTGATTGAAAACGTTTACTGATATCTCGCAGCAAATTTTGAATTTCTTTAATAATAAGCTTACCCTCGTAATTGGGCTACCACCTGGTGGTGAGTGGACTCTTCCCCTTCGTTACAATCCCTTCCTGAACTTCCAACCCCCACTCACAGTCACCAACTCATCTTGCAGGACATTCCACTCCTTTACCGTCCTAACAAATATAGACTGTCTACCCCTCTCCGTTCTCCTCCACACTCTCTGAATATTTTCACTTTTGGTTCCTCTCCCCTTGAATGATCCCGTAGGTAGCCTGCAGAGCAACCTTCCCCACACATCTTCACCATTCATCACATTGTACATCCTGACCAATCGTTTTATTCTCCTCCTGTCCTTCAGTGGTTTCCATCCTGTTTCCATCATCATCACTGTAGGTCTAAAGTTCCTTTCCTCCTTACCATTATATCCCTGCCTTTTCCTTTTATTCATTACCCATCTCGCTGCCCTTCTCTGCACCTTCTCTAGTTCTTGTACCTCCACCTCCACATACGGATCCCACTCTGTTGCTGCATATTCCAGCATTGGCAGAACCATTGTGCAATATGCCTTCTTCACTTCACCACCAACTCCCTTCAACACCCTTCCAAGTATGCACAAAGCCCTTCTTCCCTTTTTAACTACCATAAAACGGGGTGAATAGGAACAGTGGGGTGAATAGGAACAAAAGTTTACAGCCAAATTTTTCATAGAAAACCTCCTTTTAGAGAAATGGTTGTTATATTTGCACGTAAGAACGGCTTATAAACGATAGTCATTAAAAAAAACATGTTTTACTGACGAGTTGTTGGCAAAAAATTGGTTTGAAGTTTCGTTCCTATTCATCCCATTTTACGGTACTCTTTCCACCTGTTTTGTCCACGTCAGATCAGCCTGCAAGACAACCCCTAGGTACCTACAGCCACAGCCTATCAATATCTGCTTGCAAGTTGTTTCCCTTGCCTACCTCTGTGTACAGCACACAGTCATCCACAATCAATCTTATTTTTCCTGTAATCCTGAGTCTCATGTCATTCACCATTATAGTGAATAACAGAGGACCCAACACATTTACCTGCGGCACTCCTCTGACTACACTCAATCTCTACCTACACCTCCAGAGGAAGTCCCCAATCCATTTCATCAAAGACTTGTCCTCTAGTAAATGGTCTAACTTGTCCTTCAACTTCCCATGAGACACCTTGTCAGATGCCTTTTCAAAGTCTATGATGCAGGCATCTAGCCTACCTGCTTCCCCTCATCGACTGCCTGCACTATATCCTCCAACAAACCTGCTAGCTGAGTCTCAGTTGATTAACCCGTTCTAAACCATGCTGGTACTCTTGAAGCCAATTCTTCTCGTTCATATTGTTTACAATGTATCTCTCCATTACCTTCCCTGCACTCAATGTGAAACTGGTGTTGGCCTCGGTTGATATTTAATAGCCATTACTTTAGCAAAAATAATAATATTTAGCTGTAAGTCACACATTAATACAATAACAGTTATCGTTTCTTACAGTATTTTTGGACTATGACTGCTTATGCCCACTAAATTTCTCTTCACACAATTCAGCTATTGTTGAACTAATTATGTTGCAAATAGATATTCATATTCTGACGTTACACAATTTGCCAACCACCCCCTGTACAGATACAATCATTCACCCTCTGGTGTATTGCTATCAGTATCATCTATTTACAGAAATGCAAGATGGTGTACCTGCCAATTAATGCCTGTTCCTTGTAATGCCTAATGTATAATTATAGTCCCTTAGTACCCTGGATGTAGTTTACTGGCTCCTTCGCTAAAGCAGTTTTTACAGGATGCAAAAGATATGCAAGAGTCATATGAGATGCCAGTCTTGCACTAAATATCATATTATAATTTTTTATGCAAAGTGGATCTCGTATAAAATCAGGAAATAGAATGTCTTTATTGTTTTGGTGAAAGACCCTGCAACTTGCGTGGAGTGATTGAGTATTTTGGTTGTCATGTGACTAATTGTCGATAGAAATGTGAGTAAATCATAGTTTGTGTGTTTAGTGGAATTTGAGGAGTCAGTCAAGTGCCTTGTTTTTTATTTATTTATATATATATATATACACACACACATATGTATATATAGTTTTGGAAAAGAGTGATGCAGAAATTATAAAGAAATTGAGAAAATACTACCATAGACTTACATTTTTGTATCATCATTTGGGTTGAGGCCATGCTCCCTTAATTCTACTGTTTTCATGATACTTATTTTTTTTAAGCCTAAATGAGAGCAGATATCAAAACATCAGCTCGGCAGTTTTTTAAAAATGGTTTTCACAATGTTTGCTAATTTTTACAAGGCAGTAAATACTAGGCCTATGGTTTTAGCAAATTATGGCATTAAGGTAAATGCACCAGTGGTCAACATGCTAAAGTAAAATTCTGCGTATTTACCTGCCAATCGTACTTAGTACGATTATTGCTGGCTTTGAATGTGTTGTAACGTACCTCTAACCTTCCCCTACAAGTACGCTAGGCGCCTATCAAGATGGGCATATAACTTTGGAAATTACGTTGTTCCACAACAAGCACATTTTTACTTTGGTAGTAGACATGCAAAAAGTCCGAAATTTTGGTAGTGGACACACAAATGTGTTGGTAGTTGATAGATTCACACATAACATTATAAGCACACACAAGTGTGGTGCTTGAGTACTAGACAGCACAACAACCAGAGAAAATAAAGTGAGAAGAGACCAAAGGATCAAAAAGTACAGCCAAATACAAACATAAAAGGTCGTAATTTAATATGAGTACAGAACTATATCATTCATAGATATACCAGTATCACTAATAGAACATAAAGTAAATATAATATGAGTGCAGAACAATATCATACATCATTATCAGTACCTAATACAACATAAGCAATTACCTACAACAAACTATAACTTGACAATCAACAAATTGCATAACATAGCTTAGGTGGACCAGAAGACATGGAGTCCATGCAAACAACAAAACAGGACAGCAACTAAATAGATTGACAGTCACTCAACAATTATTTTTCATACACATCGACAGGGCCGGGGAAAAAAATGGACCCTTGCTCAGAGCTACTGCATGCAAGGTGTAGGCAGAACACCATTAATCTGTCCAATGTTGATAAAACTGATGTCATTGTTCTTGTTAACAAAAATTGACTTGCACTCATTCTGAGCACTCATCCACATTACTTGTTTGTCATGTCATCAACCTCGTATACCACACACACCACTGTACTTTGTGAACTCCCTTTTACCACACAGGAAAGTAGCCAGTAGAAAAGTACCTGACCACACATTCTGGTCAGTCACTTGGTGCAATTTCAACTTTTTAGACATGAGGTTCGCTTCATTCCTCTGATGAAGCTACTGGAACATCATCTCCTGAAGACGACGAAGGTGGACAAGGAATGGGCAGTTTCCTCTTCAACATCTGTGTACTTTTGCTGCCCTCTTTTTTTAGTATCTGCTGCCCTCTCCTCTTTCTGTCTTTGTTCCTCCTCTTTGGCCAGTGTCTTCTTGAGAAATATTTCATGTCATTCATCTGAATTGGTAACAGCATGACCTCTTTCTCTCATTTTCGGGGCCTCACCTTCATTACCTAGGGCCGCCGCGTTGGCCAGAACAATGCCAGTTTGAAGGGGATATTGATTTGTTGCCAGTCACTCGTTGGGTATTAGACTTCAATGGTATGGCACAAGGGACAGTTTTGGAGGTTCCAGTGGCTGGAACATCAGTGGCGACTGGCAGGGACAGCTGCCATGGTTCCCATGGTTGGTACATCAGTGGCTACTGTGTCACGAACAGCTGCTACAGGAACTATAGCCTGTACTCCTGTGGTTCCTGTTTTACTTAAGAGTACCTGAACCTGATACGTTTCCATCAGTAGCTCTTACCCTATCTGATGTATGTGAAATATGAGAGCCCTGCTGGTTTTTGTGACTGAGTGCTGGAGCTGTTGACACCTTCGCATGCTGCCTTGAAGTGTCTCCAGAGCGCAAACAGTTTTGTGTCCTCAATGTCACTCTGCCAATTTACATCATTTTCACTTCTCCAAGGAAAGATTCTACATGTTCACATACCACTGTACAGCCGATGGTAATGTTACAGTTGTTGGGAGGTGCAGGGACTGTACAGGTCAGTGATGGTATGCCAGTGCCACTATGTGATTTAGAGGTAAATGGTCCCACATTTACTACTAGCGGGTCCCAAGGGAACAGACCGCACTTCCGGAAAGCCTTCTGCATGATGTCAGGAGTGATGGTGTTATCTATCATTGTATGAATATGTCAGGCTAAATCCTTCTTCATTGCTGAATCTTGTGCAACAATTTTCCGCAGCCAGAAGTAATGTTACAGCAGTTTACTGTGTGCTCTTGTATGTTTTAAAAATCCCCACGTGGGCTGGATTGTTTGTGTGGAATTTGGAAGCAATGCCATCAGTACGATGCCATTTTCTCTACAGAAACATCTGATCAGCAATGTTAGATTAGATGAATGACCATCCATGAATAAGAACAACTGGATGAGTAATGTCTGTCTTCACCAACCATGGATGAAAGATATTTGTCAGATACTCATAGAACACTGGCTCGTTGTCCAATCATTGGAGGACTATCCAATTCCCCGTGCACCAGGGATGCCTGCAACAATGTCCAGAGGGAGATGTTTATATTTAAACACAAGAAGTGGTGGACTCATGTCACCAGTGGCATTCCCAGCCAAGACAGTGATACACACCTTCTCATCACTGTTGACCTGCTGGTATATGCACTTCTCGCCCTTCTTGGCTAGCACGTTATTGCCCTTTGGGTTGAGGAAGAACGCTATCTCATGTTCATTAAACATTTGTTTCGGGTCGTTTAACGCATCATCAAGATGGTTACTTTCCATGTACGTGTACACCTTCCCAAACCATTCAGTCATCTGGTCCTAGGCCACTGCTGCCCTGCTGGCAATCGCTCAGAGACAGGGTTGGATGCCGTGCTAGGAATGCAGCCCACCATGTCCTGCCTGGTCGTCCATCCATAAACGGGAACTGTCTATTCAGCTCCTTGGTTAGCTGTTGCTCACTATTCTGCAGGTATCCCATTGTGAGTGGGAAACCTGCATTGCAGAGTGCGAGTGCCCACTCTACCAGTGTGTCTTCCTCGTATTTTGTAAGCCACGCGTTTGGTCCCATCTTCCTTCAGGCCTTCTTCCCTTAAGTTTGTTAGTTAATGTTATTCCGAGGACACCATTTTCTCTACTTTTCTTTTGACAGTCATGCCATTTTATCTGACTCTGACATGGCATTTTCTCTTTGACGACCCGCAATGCCGTCTCAACCTGCTGTGGTGCATACTGCAAAATATTGCCTCATTTAGACATTGCTCTGAAACAAACTGCCATACATTGCCTTGTTTCATTTGTTTTGACTGCAACATTTAACTGGTACTATAATTACAAATTACTTGTACACTGAGTATTGCAAACATATGTCTCGTTCCATAGATTTCAGTTGTTGGTGCTGTTCATACAACTTAGTCTATTTAATTATGTCACACTCTTGTATGCCATGGAAATTTATTACATTATGTGTCATGGAACACTTTTGTTTAAGTTTGTTTGTATTGATGTGATATGGCGACTGTTTTTACAGACTATTATTTGTATTAATGTTTTACAACTGGACGTGCTGTTGCGCCAATACTTGACACTCATGCCGACTACCAGAGAGAAACACTGTTGAATATTTTTACAAACACCATGCCACTCAATATAATTCTAAGCATTCCTTGGTAGTTTTGGTTTCTGTTTATATTTATTGTTGATGCAACACAACCTGTGTTTATCACAATTTGGCACCGACGTTTATACTGATATGCTACAAGTTACGTCCAACACTCATTCTGCAACATGCGACTACAATTTTTACAGTAATCTTATTATTGCCAGTGTAACATAAGATATTTAGTACGTACCTTGTTGTGTACATTATAACTGTGTGTCTTTCCCACACTTTTTAAGAGATGACTTTTTACTGGCGATGGTTGTGCTGTCTCATCGGGTGCCTTTCAAAATGTGTCCGTCGTGCACGAATAAGTTAACTTTACAGCACTGTGAGCTGTTCGGCATGCAACCTTACTCTAATTTTGGGCACTTCTTTTTAACAGTGGTAACTACGGGTGCTTTCTCCTAATCAGATTTTTATTAGTTAACTTATTTGTGAAAACCATATGTGTTAATATCTTGAAAAACTAGTTATGTCTGAAAAAACATTTACATAAAACTGCCTAACAGATTTGTGATGTCTGCTCTCGTGTAAGCCTAAAATAATTATTTCCAAACCAGTAGAAACAAGGCAGCATGTCTTTAGGAGTTGTTAATGTGACTTTGTCTATAATGCTTGGACATATACCTATATCTTGATAGATAAATTTTGGAAAATGCTGTTTGTATCAGGAATAGTAAAAAACTATTTTCTTAAAAGTTATATAGCTCATGCATGAACTGTATTGCAGCGTGTTAGGAGAAGGTTTTTTTTAAGGATACTACTAAACATGCATTCAATATCTCTATGTACAAAAAGAAAACATATTTAAAATGTACTTCTCTATTTTTTTTTTTTTATGTATTATGCTTAGAAATGTTATTTCAGGGCACAATGTCCAAAACCAGCTTTTTCAGATAGCTTTCACATAAAAAAACACAAGCCTGAATCATAAAACGAAAATAGAGAAACACGTGTTGGACTTAACGATGCACTTTCCATAAATAAAAAAATGGGTCACTACTTAAAGTCCCATAAGAAAAAGCCCACAACCAAAACACTGCACGCTGTTGTCGCGCCTCACGCATAAAGGCGACTGTTGTTCAAGCATGAGCCAGTCTAGATTTTATTGCCATCCTGTTTCCGTTCCTCAGACTCGGCATCTAGCGCATGCTGTATAGGGCTCTTAAGATGCCACATTTGACTTTAGTGTTAAGGGCGCCGGCTACCCGCGCGTGAGAGGCTTAAAAGCGACGGAGCAGAAAGGTCAACCTTGAAGCGCTGCGCGCATCAAATGCTGTGTCGCCTTAACGAAATATTTTCTTAGAAAAAACCTGTATACGAACACATTGCAACACATTTGAAGTGTGGCGTAGGCGGCTGCCTTAAGGGCGTGGTCATCAGCAATTTTTATAGTGCTATTTTTATTTTATGAAGTATTTTTTGTATTTTTAAAAAACTTGTTTAGTTATTAAAATTTTATTTAAAATTTCAGCATTTTCTTTGTATTTTAAAAATATTCTATAATTTGTTTTTATGAAAGAAAACTTGTAGCCTGCAACATACGTATAGTTATTTACTGTGAATGTTTTTCCGGTTTGGTATTTCAGTTGGTTTTGGCATTGTACATAAAACCATAATAGCAAGTTTTTATGTACACAAAAACTATGAGAGATTAAACAATTTCATAACAGCAAAATTTAGTCACACTATTTGTCTCAAATAAGAAAAAAAATACCTGGTACAAATATAAAAATTAAAATATGACTGCGAAAATTTGTGTAGATTGTGCGTAAGTGGCTTCCTGCTCCTCTTTTCCGATTCTCCTATGCAATTTTACATTATTTTTATACACTTTGTTGCTTCAAGACAGATGTGCATAACAGGAGTAGTGAGCTCAGTTAAAAATAAGCCAATAATAATCTTATAAGCAGCAAAGTTAATAATGGAAGGATTAAGTGATTTGAACACATGTTTTTGTCAATGTTCTTGTTGAATTAAATAAAGGAGGTGGTGAATTGTTTGTGTTTTGCTAAATACAAATGCAATAAAGGCTAACTAACTGTAGCTAAGTGGTCATAATATTTATTGAGTGTCCATTGAACACATTTTAGGGAAATTTAGTTGTTAAAGGAACAGGAAGAATGTTTTTTCACTGTCTAGCCAAAATAAAGTGTTGCAGTTGTGAAGGAAGACTTTGAGAGCTCTTAACAGTCAGGTATATAGTGTTCGTGAAATTGTGAGGAGATTGTGTTACCACAGCAAAAATTCAAAAATTAGATAATTATGAATGCCCTGTTTAAGAGCCCTATATAGCTTGTGCGTGAACATGTTGCGGCATGTTAGGAGAAAGTTTTTATTTTTAGCAACTCTACTAAACGTGTGCTTGAAATCTTAGTCTACGAGGAGAAAAAAACAATTAAAGCTAAACTTCTCTATTTTTGTTTTCTACCTAGCATGCTTAGAAACATGGTTTTGGGACACCTAAAATTGCTAAAAACAGTTTTCCCAGGCTGCTGTTACGTAAAAAACACCAACTGAAATCGTAATACAAAAATGGAGAAACATGCACACATTTTCCTTAAATAAAAAAGTAGGGTAACCACTTAGTCCTTTACGAAAAAGCAAACACCCAAAACAATGACTGCCTTTTTATCGCCTGTCGGTTTCTGTACCTCAAACACGGCTTTTAGAGCCTGATGTATAGGGCTCTCAAAACCTGGCTGTCATTGTTAACATTTACCATGTTTAAAAATTGGGAGCAACTGTATGGTGAATCATACCCAGATTTCCGTGGTTGCAGGGAAGTGGTCTGATCTCTACACCACTATGGCCTCTGCAGAAGCATATAACAATTTTTAAGTAGTTCAAATAAGGGATAGGCCCTATATTTAGATATAGACTCCTGAATAAAATTTGTGATTTGGTAAAGTATTGAAAGAAATATTTCGGATCCAAACAAATACTTGGGAATTGGTACCAACACTGTTTAATACAAGTTGCATAGTCTTGATGGATGATCATAATTAAGATTTGGTAAGTTTCTGATGTGGAAATTTCAAGTGTCATATTATTTTCTTTCTTTGCCCATTATTTTCAACCTTTTTATAATGATTCAGCTTTTGAGGAATATAAAGGAAATGAAAATCTCATTTTTAACTCTAAACCTTGATTTATGATGGCGGAATGCTTTCAGATTGCAAAAAAATTTGAGCATAACATTTTCTTCTTGCTATTTGATAGTTTTTTTTTTACACCTTCAGCAAACTGCATGAATATATTTAATAAGTCTGACATTAATGCATTAGTTAAGCTAACATCTGAAAATGTTTTAACATTAAAAGTTACGAGTAGGTAGGCCTACTTTAAGTTAACTAGGTATCAAAGTTATTTTGTTTACTAGCAATATTTTTTAGAATTAATCTGAGAAAAAGAGGACATAATAAATAGTGCTTTGTTGGTGGTGTACTCTATTTCATATAATTTGGATAAAATTTTACAGCTGCTTACATGGGCAATAATTTTTAATATTTTGTGATTTGTGGTGCTACACAAGACCTTTTATATTTATAAAATGAACCTAATATGTCCAATACACAATTTGTATGGTTAAGTTACACTTGCACTGTGCCTTGAAAAGTCAGTTTTTAGCTGTGTTGGAGGGCTTCGAAACAGTATTTTCATTGTGAATGGTGCCTTACCGATAACGTTCCATCCTAAATATATTTTCTTTTTGTACATTGGCACAATAGGTGTGTGTGGAATAGTTTCATAAAAATGTATTTCCCTGTACATTACAATGCATCTGTTGCATGTATAGGCTGTGCCCTTAACAGCGAGGTCTTGAGTACTGGTATTGATGTAAGGTGAGTATGATGAAAAACAGGAGTACCCAGAGGAAACCTGTTAACGGAACGGCAGCATCTGTCCAGTTTCCCGCATGCAAAATAGGGAGTGTCTCTACTGGTTATTGTACCTGAATCGTTGTAGAGGGAGGCACGTGGTCTTAAGACTTCATTATATTGGCCCAATATGTCAGGAATTTCCCACACCACACATACTGTCAGTGATTATTACAACAATTTTTGTACTGTAACTGTAGCCTTTGGAAGCCATTATGACTATGTGCCAGCTGTCACTTTTTAATTAGAAGTATTACATGAATAATTGGTGGTACACAGCAACACTTTTTTGGTACATAGGAAACTTGCTTGACACGTTTGAGTAATTTGATGCTTTCCTGGCACTGAAAAGTGGATTTCTTTCCTTGTGAAGTTAAGCACAAATATAGGGAGGAGGGGGGGGGGAAGAATAAAATAGTTTTATTAACAAAATGAACAACGGACAAAAAAAGTTGTTTCCGACATTTGTGGGTATGAAACTGTTAATTTTACATTTCTGTGTGCTCCTATTTTTTTTGTAAGAGAAGTCACTGGCCAGGTTTGTAAATAAATTATGTTATTCAAGGAGATTTTTAGTGAAAAGTAATAAATTCTTGATTTTAAAACATCTTGAAATTAGTTCTTTAATTTTTATGAAATAAAAGTGAAATAATTTTGTTTTAGAATTGGCTAAATATATTTAATATTGAAATCATTCCTACTGCTGTGGCTATTAAAATTGGTAGATCTAGAAATTCTCAAAAATAAATAGTAGTTATTTTCCTTTTAAAGATTTTGTTCAATTATATAGCAAAATAAAATTGACAAGCCTTCTGAGCTACATAATTCCCATAGTCTATGTGTACCATGTGTTACTTGGATAAATGTATGGTAGATTATCGTGAATACAATGGCCTGGCTACTGGATAATTGTCTGTTCATTGGCAAAATGAATGACTGTTGCAAATCTAGTAAAGAGATCCATTGTGGTTGTACTCCACATTATTTTGGCAAAGGTAGCTCAATTCGTTTAATATTTCCATAGAAAATACAGCCTTTAAAATAATTTTCTTGTGATGTATGTTAACAGAAACTGTTCACAACTCCCTTGATTCATTTTTGAATCATACAGGGCTACCTTGGAATTTACAACTTCTCAGAAGATGTTTGTGACTTGCATGTATAATGAAGTAGGACCTATGAAATATTCTATACATATCTTTAATCCTTTGGCACAATAAATGTTGAGTTAAGGGTGTTGAGTTAATGCTTTTTCTGTTTAGCTACATATTTCTTCAAGGATTTATCATGATGTCTAGGATCTGAATCTAAGCTAAGTAAACCTTTATAATTTTATTTCACATTATGGGCTCTTTTTTTCTGTTAACATTACATCATGTTCGTGCCTGGCAAGGGTTGCAGGGGGACATGTACCCCCAAAGAAAATTATAAAAATCTAGCCTAACAAAAATATTAATATCGCTACCAGTGGTATATTCAAGATTTATATATGGAAACTGCTTAAATAGCTGTCATTTTGTACCTTGAAATGGAAATTTTCCCTGGAGAGGAACTTCATACCCCTCAGTTTAAAGTGATTATTGTCATATCAGCCATTGAACATACTTTTCCCCTCCAAAGATTAACTATGATGCACACCATGGCAACACATTGTAACAATTTTTAACCACGGATGCAAAAAGGGTGGTGTTATACGTTTAACGTGTGTATATGTGTGGCTGTGGCATCGTAGCTCATAAACTAATAAACAGATTTTTTTGAAAGGTGATTTGATCGCGAGTGTTCTTAGCTATGATTCCAGAAAATTTATTTAACCACTTGAAGATCAATTTAGCGGTTTTTTAGTTTTTGAAGAGAAGTGAGATTCTTCTACTGGTCTGATCTATTCAAAATTTAGTATGCAGCCATTCCGGTTGTCACGGATGTTACATTTTTAACTATCTTAAGTTAAACATGTTTTAAATGAAATTAATTTGACACAATTTTATTACTGAACTCAATGTATAAGATCATTACCTTTCCACAGGAAAAAAAATTGTTGACCTAACTTTAAAACTTTCTTAGAAAATAAAGAAAATATTCTGTCACGGATGTTACAAAATTTGTGAACTCAACTCCCACATTGTGAACTGAAATTGTAAAACTCTGGTCTCTGCCTTACACAAAAATAATTTGAAACCCATAGTGCCTATCTGAAAGCTACGGTAGTCTCACAGCAGCCAAGTAGGTAAAAGAAAACATATTTCATAATTATTTTATGGCTCTTTTTACGTGTCACGGATGTTACACTCATTTTGTCACGGATGTTACAGCTGACACATTATCTAAAATTTTCCCAAATTTGTAGACAACTATGACTATTCCAAGCCAAAAGACTCAATATAACTGTAAAATTAAGTATTGGTAACAGAATTACAAGAAACAGTTTAACCTATTACTGAAAATAAATGCCAGAAATAGTAAAGTACTTAGGCCTACATTATTACATTGTTAAAGTCAATTTAATACCGTAACTTCAATTTAAATAAAGAAAAATATCCTTAAAGTGTAAAAACACAGCTTATCACAAAGAAACTTTGTCTTTGAATTCATACAGTACTCTGCTTCCTTTTTCCTTCATTGCTGGGATCGGAAGAGGAACAAATAGCTTTACACTTTTCCCGTACTGTTTCAAGAATAGCACACATAAAACACAATTTTCATTTATCTGTACTTTGACATATTGCAAGATAACGATGGGTAACTTGCGACTTTCCCTGACCAGTGATGCACACTTTCACATACATACCAGGAATAATATCCACACTGAAATTGTCCTGATGATGTCCTTCCATGTTTGATGAATGAAAGAGTTCAGTTGTATCCTTAAAAGATACCTCAGAATTTTCAAACTCTGACTCTCTGCAGCATCGTAGTCGGTATCATACGAATAAACATCACTCCACCTCAATTGAAAGTGAGTTTTACAATACCAAAGTCCAAGCAGATTGTTTAGAATGGCTCACATCGTCACTTACTACCACATATGAAAAAGTAATGTCTTCAAACCAAAATCAACACGTGAAAATTGTCACTTGGGAATGTTGCCAGTGTGCAGATTGTACTTCGTCTTGTGAAATGATGCTGTAGTTCTCAGCAAAGTCAACTTGCATCACCGCTTCTCCTTTCTTCAAGTTATTTTTTCTATCCTCAAAGTATTTTGCTTGCTCACATTTAACAAACACATGAATCTTGAAATTGGGAATGCATGTGTTAATCTGTGTAACAAGCTTTTGCATATTTGAAGATATCTTTTCAACAACTAACTGGCCATTAATTTTGGTCCATTTGTTCCATTTCACCTCCCTTGATAAGTCACAATCTGGATCCAGCAGATTTGTTTACATTGAAGAGGCAAACAGAGCATTTATTAGACATGCATCGTTCATCACGTGTATTACAACACATGTTTTCAATTAGAGGTGATGGTGTCAAAAGTTTCTTTGATAATCAAGACAAAAAGGATAAATAGCCTCAGTTAAAAATCCTCCATTCTTGCACTCTGATTCTGGTCTTTTCTCGTTTAATGTTCAAAAGCTTCTTATTATTTTTGCACTTTTTTTTTCTGCTTGCCTCTTCAAACGATTTCTTCCTCTATCTCTTTTCTAACGTTCAGCCCACCTCTCTGTATTTTCTGACTTCATTTTTGCTCTTCTAGCAGAAGATGTGACGGGTGCCATTATCTGCAACAAAATCAAAGAAAAATGGATTATTTAAAACTACAATGTACTTCCATATGGGTTATGTAGGTATGGTGTTGTAAAATGATATCTAAGTTATTCTAACCTAACAATACTGGTGGCAGAAATGCAACACCTTCGATGTGTAACATCCGTGACACATTTTTTTGACAAATTTAAAAGTTGTGTATTGACTGATATGTAGTAAGAAGTCAGCAACTGACATGTTTGTCAGCATAGACTAACTTTCGCATATGAATGAAAGTCCAATTCTTTATTTAAAAACATTTCCATGTTTTTTGTCACGGATGTTACATTAAAAACATGTGTTTACTTTGTTAAATGTAAATTATAAATTTACCAACCTGGAGATATGAAATTTGCAGTGAAGACACTCAAAACATTCCTTGATTCATAGCACCTTTAACAACTTAGTTATCAGCTGATCTCACAATGAGTAGGTACTGCCAACTTTACGGAAACAAAGCAGTGACCGTTACCAAGCCAATACCAATAACATTCAATGCACTGTAAATCTTGTAAAAAATTTTTTAAATTTAAATTGTTAACCATAATATTTAATTTTGGAGTCTTATCTGCCTTTACACAAAGAAGTAAATAAACATTTCTGAATTTTAATTTTTTTCCAAAATTCCCAGTTTGCCCGGATTGGCTGTATTGTGTTGCTTCAATTATTTTACAATAATATGGTCACCTTGACCTGATGCTGCAGCATCATCTAAAATCTGCAGGCTACCCAACTCCTCACCAAATTACAGTGGGGAGTTTTTTAATATTTACTTTAAGTTTCACTTTGTGTTTTGTTTTTGATCGTATTGTTGCACCCTACATAGTTTGAGACTTATTATGATTTATTTTTTATTACTGTGTTATAGAAAGTAAATTATTCTGTACATTCACGTATACTTTGTAGGCAAATGCAGTGGAAACATTTTTACCAATTAAAGGGTTATAATGGTTTAATTTGTGCATCGCAATACAGAAATTAAATGTTATTCTTCATTATGTGGCAGCAGTTATAATTTAAATGTTTGAGATGTGTACACAAATAACAAGGTGGTGAAGTGACAACTCATTGGAGTCAGATATGGGAGGGCATGGTTTTTTGATTTCTGGTCCGGCCATCCTAATTTTGGTTGTCCATGGTTTTACTAAGCTGCTCGAGGCAAATCCTAGTATGGTTCTTTTTTGTAGGCTGTGGCCAATTTCGTACCAGTTTCCTGTCTAAGCAGAAGTTTTGTCATTAAATGAGCTTGCTTTGCACATGATAAGTGACCAGTAACCACATAAAACCTTATCTTAGCATAATTGTAGACAGAATTTAAACTGCAGGAAGTGAGAATTTAAAAAATGTAGGAAACTACAATCTACAAAAACACTCCATTATCTTTCGTGTGAGAGGGGCCACCTTAGACAGCAAACATTAAGTTGAAGTTAACTGAACTGCATATTTCAGCTGCAGACGAACAAGAAATGAGTTTTAGGTCTACACAGCAAACCCTAATGGCCAGGTGCACGAAGGGACAAAAGGGGAAAGGGCAGAAATTACAATAAGGAACTTGAGTGAGTTGCCACATGGGAGTGCTGGAAGTTCAATACAGCAACTTCCCAGATGTAGCAAAGTTCAAGCAGAAAAAAAAATTACTTATTTCAAGTCATCTTTTTAACACTACTCTTGATTGGTTGTTTGGCGGAGGTAAGCTTCAATATTTGGTATTAATCTTGCATTGTTATGCTTCCTATCCTCTTGTCGTGTTTGTCTGGCTGTGAGATTTCTGCAGACACTTGAACTTCACAGACCAACCTTCATTGATGGTCTTGGAGAAATTGTATATGCCACTCTGGCTGCTCAAATCATTTTAACCTAGACCTGTTGTTGAAAGGAGTTATTCAGCAGTGACCTACCCGTAGAACTTAGTCTGATGGGCAGAACAGTCCCATTTGCTTGCTATGTGCTAATCTTTCTATCCGGTCTCCTCAAGGTATCCTGTGTTACTTGCGGCTTCCTATTGGACCTTTTAATCTTATTTTCTGCTCGTCACTTCTTTGAGCATGCATTTATAGTCTAATAATTTGCTAGGAAACTGCCATATTTACTTAAAAAACTTTCTTATTTTTGCATAGCTAAGGTTTTAATTTTAGGCTTGTGCCAAAGGTAGTAGTTAAACGTTCTAAGTTCAGTTTAGACATTTGTTTGTAATGATTTTACCGCTATTATGGGAATGGAAAGTGGTCATGTATGTGTAATGCCTTTTGTTTATTGTGTTAGCAGGTGTTGTAACCATGTGACATTACTAGCAAGACTCAGCAGCTGCACTTGGTGTAATAATGGATGACCATAATGGGGAGTGTTTTGAGCACCATGAGGAACTTTTTGGACCTATAAATACGTCAGACTCGGAACACGAATGCTTGAAGGAGTTCTTGCTCGAACCAGAAGGCGTGTCCCAGAATATGCCACGCAGTGCAGACAGCAGTGATGTTCTAAACTCTTTTATTGGCATTGGCAATCATGTGGGCCATGAAGTTGGTGCAAAATCACCAGGGACAGATCAACAAAATGTGTTTGATAACACTTTGAAACTTTCGAATCCGCTAGATAATAACATCCCTTTGAATAATTTCAGTTCTATAGTCAATTCGCACGGGAGTGTTGACACTTGTTCTGGTGTAAATACTGGTTTCTCCTTGTCCGCAGAAACATGCGTAGATGGTTCACATTCAAGTGGGCAGTCGCCATGTGTGAACTTTAACAGTGTAGGTGAGAACATTCCACAACTGCCTGAGAATGTATTGTTAGGTGAGCATGCTGTGAATTTTCTTCCCCAACAATTAAACTATGGGAACAACTCGATTCCAGAATGCGAAGGTGCATCGAGCAGTGACTGTGTCTCTCCTAATTTCATTACCAAAAACATTGACGATGAAAGTGACGAACACGAAACACATGAAACTGTTTTGTCTTCTGGGAGGGGCGGGAGTGGTGGTAGAGGTAGGGGTGCTGGGCGTGGTAGGAAACGTAAAGTGACAACAGAATCATCGCGAGGTCGTGCTGCTGGCATCAAGAAACGAAAGCAACAGGTGACAACGTACCAAAGTCAGATATCGCCTGACCAGAATGGAATAAAACTGCGGATCAAGATGTCTTCACGGACGGCATCCGTGCCACCGCCACGAAGAAAGGAGCGCAGCAGAAAACGTAAAAGTAGAAGGAATTCCTCGACAGATGATGAAGAGAGTGAGAGTGATTTGAACACTTCTCGATGGCAACCAGAGCTGGAATCAGTAGAAGTAGAGGAAGAGAGCCAAGGCGAGCAGAGTGTGTGGGGAGAGAATATTCCTCCTAATTTGCTCAAAAGGGTATTTATGATGCTGACGTACGAAGAAGGCTGCATGCCCTTCCTTTTAAGGTAATTATTCTTTTATTATTTGTTTTACTGATTTAAGTTTAAATCCCAGGCACAGTGCTAAGTGTTTAACATCCCATAGCCAATAGTTTTTTTAAATTTATGTTCTGGTTTTTTTATTTAAAGTGTGATAAACTGGGGTTACTTCACACCAATCCAAAGTTGTTTCTTCTGCTGTTTAGTTAAGAAGCAACAATTATTACCTGCGTTGGGTAGGTAAAATTTTAATACTTAATAGGCCTATACGTTATTGCTACAGCTTACTGTACTGTAATAAGGTGGTGGAAGGTCATGCAAAGTACATTTTATCTTCCTTCCTCATGAGCCATAGGTCATGCAAACATACTATCGTTTACCCGAGTGACAAGAGTGTAGCAAGTGCTTTGTATTTGCAGGATGTCTAGGGTATGTCAACTTTGGCGCAATGTGGCACTCTCACCGTCACTGTGGCATACTGTTGACTTATCAGGGATGTGGGTCAAGGAACGTTACCGCAACTACGAAACTTTTCGATGGCTGTGTGAAAATAGGCTAACAAGGGTCCAGGAACTTTCTGTTGGTATGTGTGTTTTATTAAATTATTATGCTTAAATGTGTTATAATGTTTCACATGTTATTGAGAAGAATATTTTCAGATTAATGATGATAGTAAAAAAATCTATTTATAGCTTTTGGGTGTTTGTAAGAATTTTAAATTAAATGCTGATTCTTAAAGTAAAATTACATATGATTAAATTTGACATTCGAAAACAATATCCATACAAATGGTAAACTGACAGAACCACAGTTGGGCCATATAGCTGCACTCTTTATTAGGACACCAATTTCTGTAGTATACCCCGCTTTCGATTGTATACTTATTTGTGTTAACATTTTTGTATTTTGCCTAACTACAGCTGTTGTAGTGTTTGATTTAAACTTAATAATATGTTAAGGGATGATTAACACTTATTTTATTGCAGAAAATGTTTAAAACAAGTTCATGTTTTTTTAAGTTCAGATGGGATCGAAATGTAGAAAATTGTTGAACGTACACATTTTATTTCATAGCGGTACTATGGATGAACATATAACATTTTGATTGTGTTCTAATGCTTAAGCATGTAATTTACATTCCGGAAATGTTGTACCCGTACAGTCGTAGTCTTTACATCCTGTATTTATTTGTATTTGGTGTTCAAGCCACATTAAATTATTAAATATCAAATTAGTCATGTTAAGTTGTCATAAAAGTTAAAATTATAAACTTAAAAATTTTCATGCAAGTTGTAATGATGTACTGATGTGGAATCTTGGCTTCACAAGTTACGTAAATTGATGTTCTTGGTAGCTAGTTATGTTACTGAATTGCAGAGAAGAATTTTAATTGTGCAGTAGAACCTAGATTCCTGCATACAGAGCAGAGAACAGTTTTTTTTTATTATTATTTTTTCCTAGCTTGAAAATTAGCTTTACAAAACTTTCACTTGCCATACATAAGGGTCCCAGACTGTTCCTGCAGCTGATTTATCATGCTGAAAACTGTGTCAGAAGTGACCTCTATCCAGCTGATGTGATATAAAATGTTGGAATAAGAGCAGAATAATTATGGAGGGAAGTTCTGAAATTCACTAAAAGTTAACCTCTGGAAAGGAAAAATACTGTATAGAAAAGAATCACTACTTCAGTAACAAATAAACTAAAATGTCTATTTGCACTACACACACTAGATATCTTTTTTTGATGCAGTTGCTTGTTATTTACTCTTCTGATCTTTGAACTGGTTCGTAGTGAGAGCCAAATCCTTAGCACTAAGACCAAGGAATCCGTGCGATGTGACTGGAATTAGAGCTGACACTGGACAGAGAGAGAATATTTGAGAAGTGTGTGAGCAACTCATCTTGCTTTTCAGCCAGACAAACTAGTTGGGACCTTTCCTGAAAAGGTAGCTGAACCTGTATGGTTGACAAGGAGCCATTTCTGTATCCATGGTGATTCAGGTCATTTGGGCTATGAACCAGTTGTCATGATAGAGGGCAGAGACAGGCTGGCCAGCCAACCTTCAACTTTGGAAGAGTTTTTTAACAGGATGTACTTTGGAATGGTTCCTTGCTTGACTGGCTATCAGAAGCACTTACAGTCCATACCATATAAGAATTCCATTATTTGACAGATCATGAAGTAGGACAATGTAAACAAAAGCATTATCTATCCTACCACCACCATGTGCTTTCCAGCCGACAAGCAAAACATGTCAATAGTAAATGTATATTATGATTGCAATAACAATAACATCGAAAGTGTGTTGTAATTTTCTTTAGATTATTTTTTTGGATCTCAGACAAATAATTTATTTTCAGTACTAACTGCACATTAATCTTACTAGGGTTTTGTTGATTTCCACATATTGTTAAACAAGTACGTACACTTTAATGACGGGGAAATATATAGGCATAGGTCTTGTGGCCTTTTTTTTTTTAAAAAAATAATAATATGTAAGTAGGCCTACATTTTTGCAGCTGACGTGCACAAAATCTCAGTGGACTATGGACTTGATATTAACCACTTACATGCTAACAGAATTAATAACACACTGACTTTTTCGTACAAAAAGAATTCATTGAGTCGGCGTTTTGAAAAAGCATGTTTACATATAAGACTACAAGATACATAAGTGTTTACCCACAAATTCTGTTCGGTAACATTTTTTATTTTATGTAGCACTTTTCTCTGGATGGATTACCTACTTCTTATTTAGCGACTGTTTTTGTAGACATGCTAGCTGAAGTTCCTGTCTTCGGAAACACATTGTCGTTGGCGATTACAAGCCGGGTATTTTAATCCCTGCATTGCAATATACTGAAATTACATAAATACACAAAATATTAAAATAACACTTTACAAGAATCTCAAATGTACACGAATGTGCGAGAAGTTCAAACACTCAAACGCAAATGGCCGCTCTTTGTTTTGGTTGCCAGACATCATAATATTCTATTACAGTCTGGGTTTTATAATCCCCACATTACAATATATTAAATATGCGCACAGACTAATATAGTAACACATTATATAGAGTCTCACACACGAACGCAGTAACTTTTCACTCACAAATGGCAGTACTTTGTTTTGTTTTAGTTACAGGTCAACTGATAACGGTGTGGTAGTTTGTAAATTAGGGGCCTAGTTATAAAATTAAGCAATTTGAATAGAGTAAAACAGTTAACAGACTAATGCTGGATACGAAGCAGTGTTATTATATTACGTTTCCTCCAAATTGCTTACTTATTTTTCACGTGTAATACACACTACTTTCATTGTCGGCAATGGAAGTTAACCGATTTGTTGATCAGGGCTGCCACTACTACTTCATCAGGTTGTACAGTCACGTCCTGTTTTAAATGGTTGCGACGTGTCTGGCACGTGTTAAAAATATTGGTAGTATCGGCTGTCAAAGCACGGAATTCTTACTTGGGATAGACAGTACAACACTATTCTGATGTTTCTTTTTTTTACTGGAATCCCTTCATTGTCCGAGTCATCTAGCAGGTCTTCAGCATGAGTTTAATCTTTTACTGATATTCTGGTGTCAGAGGGGCTGCGGTGGCCGAATGGTCAGTCCATCCACCTCCCACCAAGGCGATCCGGGTTTTATTCTCTGTGGGGTTGGTCCCCGGATTTTCGCATGTGGGAATCGTGCCAGACAGTGCCACTGGTCGGCTGGTTTTCTCGGGGATCTCCCGTTTTCCCCGCCCTTTCATTCTGGCGCTGCTTCATACTCACCTCATGTCACCCCTCACCAGTGCTTAAGGACATCCCAGACTCAGTACTGCCACTACTATTCTAGTAGGTAGTGAGGGGGTAACTGTTCTACTGCTGTGGCATGCCGCTGTGTAGAATATCTTGGCCAGCAGTGTACAGATAATAGCAATGTTGCAGCGATGATAGGCAAGCGGCCAGGCAGCCTTTGGTGATATTGATATGGCTCTGGCAATCCAGTTTCTTGAACAGTGTTTGTGGTTGGTGCCAACTGGTTTATCTTAGATTGCACCTCAACACGGCCTTAGGCATTTACAAAACCTTTCTCGATCTTCTCGATAGAAGTGGTGAAATTATTGTAAAATTGTTTGAAACTATTGTGCGATTACAACCTGTCACCATTGACGAGCCATTGGGGAGGGGAGAGGCTCCCTCAGCAAAATTTTCATTTGTTAATTTTTTTAATTTCATATTAAAAATTAGTAATATTATTACTGGCATAAAATTCTATTTAGTTTCCTATTATTATCAGTAGTTATTATTACATGGATATAAGGGTTTTGTAATACATATTTTTATTTAAAAAGGGATATGTAATTTATCCAGACAACCCCCCTTATTCTCAGGCTACGTGTCAGCAATTTATCTTCTACTCCATAGTCATCAATATTAACGTCGTTGGCTCTTAGTACCTTAGAAGTGCTGTCCTATAATCTCAATTCACTTATACTTACTTGTAGTTATGATTTTTGTATATTTTCACAAGAAACATTAATTCCGTATTGTCATCAAGCAAGTCGTACGTGTAGTTTTGAAATATTAACTTCAGAGAATATTCTTTTGCAATGTTTATTTCATTCATTTACAAGGTAAAGTAAATGGGCTTTACATCTTGTCGACAGCGTGGTTGTTAGAGACAATGAGATACAACTTTGTACAATGGCAGGAGCTGGGAGAGGAATCGGCGATGTCTTCAGTAAAGAAATCATCCCAGAACATTAGCTTGCAGCTATTTCGGGAAACCATGGAAAACTTAAATCAGAATGGTCGGAGCCAGGTATCGAACCCGGGTCCTCCCGAATTCAACTTTGCACCGTCATTTGTTTAGAAAAAAAGTTATTTAATTCCAGTGTAACCAGCTCAATACATAAATTATAGCCTATCTTTAAAAATGAATATGACTTTAGGAACAATCTCATTATCAGTGCTACTGTACTGTTACCATCGAGTCACAATTTTACTGACACAAGATCTAGGGGAGAAATGTATTTTGTGGGTTTTAAATAAATGTTTTATTCAGATTTGGCACAATTATAAATATAACTGCCAATAAAATGTTCTATATAATCTTCGGCACCTGAAACAACGCCTGTGAAGACATTACATATCACTACATAAAAAGACTTCAATTTTTAAATATGTTTACAATACTTACAGCATTTTAAATTTTTCATGCATGGTTGTCACTCTTTCAATAGCAGTTACACTCGTGGAAATTAAACAGGAGGGAACACAAACACTTTAAACAATAGAAGCATTATTAGACAACAGCTTGAAATTTGTTTACGGCACAAATCAGCCATACAAGAAAACTGCAAATAAATATGCGACAAATATGACATTAAAATGAAAATTACTTTTGTGAAAATATAATTTTAATAATTGGAAAGGCGACTTCAACACGTGCCCTATGTAAAAAATGAAAAAGTATTTACTGAGCAAAAAATATATTTATTCGTTATGAATACAAAATGTGTATAAGATTTTAATGTTTGTTTTTTTTTTACATTTAGGACTGATATTTATGCTCATAGCATTTACCTCCTTCTAGAATAGGTCTTTCCTAAATACCACACAGCTAACAAAATGGAATTAAATACTATATAATGATTGTTCAACTAGATAGTTTTAAATGGATAGTATTTATTTTGCGTACTTCTATAAACATTTCCTGAAAGCAAAAAATAGTTTTATGCTATACAAACACAATAATTTATACTCGAATGTTTTGCGAATTAGTTTACTTTATGTTATACTTTTAACGCTTCTCGAGCAAATTCTGAAGAAATAAAATTCTACCTTGTGAAAGTGAGCTTTTACCAATCATGGATCTGAAATAAATAGTAATACATTGTCGCTTGCCCACCAGAAATCGATTCGCATAACATTTCGGCCAATAACAGTAGTGCTTTACGTCCAGTACAAATTTAAATACAACTCAGCAATTTCGTTTAACTTGTTAGTAGTATTAGTGAACTGTAATCACAGACAAAATTTCCTTACTTAATAAAAATATGACATGTTTCTATTAACACTTCATGTATTAAAAACAAGGTAAAATTATTTTAAGTTTGCAGCTTTCTCTTTTTATTACTGTAACGTATAAAGTGTGGAGGGTAGTATACGTAACTTCACCTCTCTCACACATACACCAGACATGAGCTTATTGGGCTCGCAATACTATAACGAGAAATGTCAGTCCTTGCCCAGTCTACAAAATTATAATATTTCTAAGAAACAAAGTAGTACATGGAAGTTTACTTTCAGGAACTTTATATTGTTTAAATTTCATACAGTAGTCAACAGTTCCTATTA